>VZTO01004518.1:172523-220774 GCA_013400615.1 Syrrhaptes paradoxus
CTAGTGATATTGGTAATTACGATGAGATTTTGTGTTATTAGTGGATGGTAAAATACTCATGGATTGTCTTTACCAAGTGATTTTCCTTTTCCCTTGACCCTGATGTATACCCCACATTTTCCCTTTTCCCTAAACAATTATATGCATTAAAATTATAAGCCAATATGCAATTCTTTGGTGTCGTTTCACCTTAATTTGCCCCAAAGGAATGTATATATAAAACCTCTGCGAACCCCACTTGTCCCACCCAGGGTGGTTCTATGAGCTGGGTCGCGACACGCATCAGATAATTTTTCCTCCATAATAAAAAGTGCCTCAGTTTCTAAAATTATTGGTATGTCACCACAATCAATAGATAATAAGAACTTTTTTTCAATGTAATAACCGAAAGAACTCGATGATTTCCCTTGTAAAAATTTTTTGTCACTTTAATGAAAACCTGGGAGTTCTGAGAGGTAAATCTGTTTCTGATTCTCCAGACAGCAGTGCCTGTGCAATTATTTTCATGGTTTAAAAGTGACATTAAAATGGTTTTATGTGCTTAAATTTGTTTTTTTTTAATCCTATATTCTGACATTAGCATTCCAGATACGCATGTGCAATTTGCCCATGGATGACTGGTGAGAGGTTTTAAAAATATTCTTGGAAGATTTTACAAAATCATGCTAAATAAAAACAAATTCTCAAACTTTCTTTTTTTTACACAGATTTAAAAAAAAAAAAAAGTCCTGGAGGAACAACAAATACTCAAATTTTATCCAAGGAAGGAAAGCCCATTCTGCAATGATTAATTGCATTGTAGTTCTTGCCTCCAGGAGATCGTGGGGATTTTCTGTAGGAAGAGATATCACTAAGAAGCTTTCCTTCTCTACTTCACCTGAGCTGAAGGCAAAGGGCAGCTAGTACAATCAGGTTGCTCCATGTTATAGTTGCATTTCTAGTATAGACCAAGTACAAAAAAATTCATCTAACTAAGCACCACTTCATCCAGCCCATGACTGCTGTCTGTGTGATGTCACTATTTTTTTTATTCTACAAGTGTGTGTTCAGTTTGTCTGGAATTACTATCAGGGAATCAAATATGTCAAAACAAACTGTATTACCTACCACTGTGGCCTAGTTTCAGTGAGGGTTTGTCTAGAGGGAAGCAAAAGATGCCTCAAAGGCAACAAAATGTACTATGACTGTCCTGGTTTCAGCTGGGACAAAGTTAACTTTCTTCATAGTAGCTAGTGAGAGGCTATGTTTTGGATTTGTGCTAAGAAGGCTGATAACTTACTGATTTTTATAGTTGCTGCCAGGACAGTCCAGGACTTTTCAGCATCTCTGCTGTGCCAGTATCTGCAGGTGCAGGAGAAGCTGGGAGGGAGCACAGCCCCAATTACTAGCCTGGGATTTGACCTTAGGTTTAGGACTGAGACTTAAATTGGCCAGTGGTATTTTCTATATCATGCACATCATGCCCAGTATATAGATGAGGTGCATCCAGAAGGACTCCCTCTTGCTTCAGGTCAGCTCTCTTGCTCTGGGTTGTCTCTCTCTGGGTCACCCCTCTCCCAGGGTCATCTCCCTCCCTTGGTCAGATTTCAGTCTCAGACACTCAGGATCTCATCTGCATTCTTGGATTGCAGTTCCGGGACTCCCCCTGCTCCAGGATCATTAGCCAGGAACGGTCTGAGCCTTGGTCACCGGGTGGTGAGAGTATCACTGTCTATCACTCATTTGTATATTTTATAGGATCATAGAACGGTTTGAGTTGGAAGGGGCCTTAAAGATCATCTATTTCCAACCCCCTTGCCAAGGGCAGGGCTACATATATTTGTATATATTACTAACACTATCATTATTACTGTATGTATTATTATATATATTATTTATTTCATTTATTATATATATATTATATTTTGATATAATTGTAGTTCAGTTATTAAATTGTTCTTGTTTCAACCCATGAGTCTTTTTTCCCTTTACACCTTTAATTCTCTCCCTACCCCTGGGAGGGGGGAGGGTGAGTGAGCAGCTGTGTGGTGTTCGTCTGCCAACCAGGATCAAAACTATGACAGTCCTACCAATTATGACTTAACATAACTGGTAGTCTCTTCACACTGGATGCTTAGCCTCAGTTAGCTATTGTTTAGATATTTTTCCTCATCATTTGAGGAGGAAGTCAAACAGACATATGGAAACTTCCACTCTGGTGGCAAGGATATGATAAAGTAACCAACCTTTTGATCTTTGAAAACTCTGTAAAAATAAGAGTATAGATTTTGGTCCTTGTTCGTGGATAAGGCCTGCAATTGTATCCTGGTACTTTGAAGTTAGTTATGATCAGAATAAAAGTGATGAACTTACAGAGACTGGTTTTATGTAATATTTATGTAAACAACACTGCCATAAAAATACAATTTCATGTTTATATTTACATAGAAACAAAAATTTGCTTTGTGTCTTTGTGTGCATTCATCTGCATAGATATAGAGATATAGTTACAGACAGACATAGATGTAAAAAAACCCTTCAGAGGACTATCTCTTCATCTGATTGAAACCAGTGCTTCTCTTTTCAAATATAAAAATAGGCATTGTCTCTCAAAAAAGTCATGAGAGTAGGACACATGTAAAGAAAGATGAATTCTGAAAACTGAAACATTTCAAATAGATGGTTAACTTATAGTATTTATCTAGCACAATTGCACTAAAAAGGGAAAAAAAGGTAAATAATTTCACATTTATACGAGGTGTTATTCCAGGCTCATAATAAGGAATTGTTTTTAAGATTAAAAAACAAGAAAACCCACAAAAACAAACAAACAAAAAACCTAGGAGCAAGGTGCAAAGTACCCAAAAGCACTGAAAAGAAACATCACTGACCACCAGAACAACTTTTTCAACTGTGATGCTGATAGATTTCCTATACAAATACAATTTCTGTCTATATAAGTTTTAGTATCCCCTACTTGAAAAACATTCAATATACTTGCTCCATTTTGACTTGTGTACTTTAGCTCATAAGGTCACAGCAACCCCCTTATCAGTCAACAGCAGAGCTGCAGCAGTAATAGGAGATGCCATCTTAGATTAATGCAAGTGAAAATTGCCTGCAATTTTTTATACTTCTGTCTCTTGCATGTGCTTTAAAGTTTCAGTTTTATCTCGGAACATCCTTGGTCACACAACTCCTGATACTTCAGGAAAATATTTAAATTCATCTTTATTTATAATTATTTTTCTAGAATTTGTGAGACACCAAAAAAAGAATATATCCCAGGAACTATGTGTGGATCAATGTAAACATATAATCTTCTGCCTTAAATTAACTCTAAAAGTACCATAATTCACATTTCAGTTTTACTGTTTATCTTAAATGGAGACTCCATTGACAAAATATCAGACAAAAATATGGATTCCTCATATTTTAACAGAGCAGCAATCAGAAGCTTTTTGAAATCCTGATCATTCATAGAGTAGATAATTTTAAATTACGCATGATGCTTGTACATTTAAAAAGGGAAATAAGGAAGGTCTGGGAAACTAGAAGCCAGTCAGTCTCACCTCTGAGCCTGGCAAGATCATGGTGCAAATCTTCCTCAAAACTATGTTAAGGCACATGGAAAACAAGCAGGTGATTGCTGACAAACAACACGGTTTCACCAAGGAAAAATCGTGCCTGACAAATTTGGTGGCCTTCTACGGCAGGGTCATGGCACTGGTGGATAAGGGAAAGGGCAACTGACATCATCTACCTGGACTTGTGCAAAGCCTTTGACACAGTCCCACATGACATCCTTGTCTCTAAGTTGGAGGGACATGGATTTGATGGAAGGACCACTTGCTGGATAAGGAATTGGCTAGGTGGCCACACTCAAAGAGTTGTGGTCAATGGCTCAATGTCCAAGTGGAGACCAGTGACAAGTGGTGTTCTTCAGGGGTCGGTACTGGGACCAGTGCTGTTTAACGTTGTTGTTGGAGACATGGACAGTGGGACGGAGTGCACCCTCAGCAAGTTTGCCAATGACACCAAGCTGTGTGGTGTGGTGGACACGCTGGAGGGAAGGGATGCCATCCAGAGGGACCTTGACAGGCTTGAGAGGTGGGCCAATGCAAACCTCATGAAATTCAGTCAGGCCAAGTGCAAGGTCCTGCACATGGGTCGAGGCAGTCCCAAGCACAAATACAGGCTGGGCAGAGAATGGATTGAGAGCAGCCCTGAGGAGAAGGACTTGGGGCTGTTGGTTGATGAAAAGCTCAATGTGAGCCAGCCATGTGAGCTTGCAGCCCAGAAAGCCAACTGTATCCTGGGCTGCATCAAAGGAAGCATTAGCAGCAGGTCAAAGGAGGTAGTTCTCCCCCTCTACTCTGCTCTCATGAGACCCCACCTAGAACACTGTGTTCAGATGGGAGGACCCCAACATAAAAAAGACCTGGACCTGTTGAAGCAAGTCTAGTGGAGGGCTATGAAGATGGTCATAGGGCTGGAGTACCTCCTGTATGAGGACAGGCTGAGAGAGTTGGGATTGTTCAACCCAGAGAAAAGAAGACTCTGAGGAGACCTAATAGCAGCCTTCCAGTACCTGAAGAGGGCCTACAGGAAAGATGGGGAAACACTCTTTATCAGGGAGTGTAGTGACAGGACAAGGGGTAACAATTATAAGCTGAAAGAGGGTAGGTTTAGACTGGATATTAGGAAGAAATTTTTCATTGTGAGGGTGGTTAGATGCTGGAACAGGTTTCCCAGGGAAGTTGTGGATGCCCCTTCCCTGAACATGTTCAAGGTCAGGTTGGACGAGGCTTTGAGTAACCTGGTCTAGTGGAAGGTGTCCCTCCCATGGCACAGGGGTTGAAAGTCGATGATCTTCTGGATGATTCTATGATTTTTTTATACTACAATGTAAATGTCTCATCTTTACATTGCTGGAAGGTTGTATTGTAGTCTCAAAAAAAAAAAAACAAGATACTTTTACCAACTTCAGCAGTGTCCGCGGACAGTAAGAAGTCCATTATATGGTGACTTTTGTAGTGCTACATAAGAATAGAGTAAAAATACTGTAATGAATTTAGCACAATTTTTGGGGAAAAAAAAGAAAAAAGACATGTAGGAAGCATAGGAAGGTATAAAAAAAATATTGTTTTCCCCCAGTATTTTAAAACAAAGTATCTCACTAGAACAGATGTTTTTTCCTTTGTAATACTTTAAATTTAATTAAAGTGAAGAGGTCTTATGTCATGGTTTAGACCCAGTCAGCATAAGCACCACACAGCTGTTCACACACTCCCCATCCCCAGTTGGATGGGTGAGAGAATCAGAAAAGTAGAAATGAGCAAACTTGTAGGTTGAGATAAAGGCAGTTTAATAAGTAGTGCAGAAGCCACACATGCAAGAACAGTAAAAGAAATAATTCATTCACTGCTTCCCATCAACAGAAAAGCAAGGCTCCGTCACTCATAACAGTGGGAAAACAAACACCATAACTCAAAATTTCAACCCCTTCCTTCTTCTTCCCCCAGCTTTATTGCTGAGCATGATGTCATATGTCATATGGTATGGAATATCCCTTTGATCAGTTGGGGTCAGCTGTCCCAGCTGTGTCCCTTCCCAGCTTCTTGTGTGCCCCCAGCCTCCTTGCTGGTGGGGTGGGGTGAGAAGCAGAAAAGGCCTTGACCTTTTGTAAGTGCTACTCAGCAATAACAAAAACATCCCTGTATTATCAACACTGTCTTCAGCACAAATCCAAAACATAGTCCCATACTAGCTACTATGAAGAAAATTAACTCTATCCCAACCAAAACCAGCACATTTTACTAAAGTTCAAAAACTATTGTTTTCACTCTCTTTTGTAATTCTGCCATTAAAGTGAAAAATCCACAGACAACACTACATTAAAGTCTACATTATTATCTTAAGTTACCTCAAGTTTAAGGAAGCATTATTCTTTGCTGGATAAAACCTTTTGACACATTATTGTCATATAAAAGAATCATTATTCCCAGAAATTTAACATTTTCGTATTATGAAATATGCTCAGATTTGTGCCCTAGACATACCTGTTTCGGATGACAGTGTACCTGCAAAATGTGCACAGTAATCACAACAACCACTTTTATCCATGATACATCTCATTAAAAGATTCTTTGTGTACAACTGTGGAGGACAACCATATCAAGCCTAACATATTCTGAAGTCAGCATAGTTTCAGGCAGTGACAATTTAGCATGGAAGCTGCTATTAGATTGTATAAATTATTCATATTTTTAGCTAAATTCTCATGTGGAAAGCAAGGACTAGAAAAAAGAGGCAATGTGAAGAATACCATAGTAAGCAAGTCCAAATTGTTTTATACAGTCACAGCATAACAGGAATACTAGACTTCATTTAAATAACGTGTTATAGATATACTTCAAGAAGAAATTTTCACAATTGCAAATAAAAATTATTTACAAAAGGGAAAAAGGAAAAATGGACACAAAAGAGTGAGAGTCCCCAGTTTGTAGGTGAACAGAAATAAGTCTGTATCTCTGAACAGAAAAAGGTTCAAGAAGCAAATTTTAATGTCTTTAAAGTCTTAGCTAAACACTTTGTATTTTATCTGTTTTATTTAATTTTTTATACAAATAAGTTTAGGCCTTCATGAAGAAAATCACTGTCAAGAAAAGATCTGGACAGATCCACATCAAAGCTTTGTTTTACACAAGGTTCTGACAAATTTGAAACTGTTGTAATCCTCCATGCAAGGATGTAATTTTAAGTCTCATAATTGTTATTATAGATAAGTGTCTTCTGCCTCCAGAAAATTGCAGATGTTATTAAAAGAAATCTAGAAATTGCAGTTAAAAATATCTGCTCAGTTTCATGTTGCTGGACAACATCTGAGAAATTATCTACAGGATCCAGAACAAATTACATAGAACCACCTCCATGAAGCTGATCAGAGATGATAAAAAGTCTTCCCACACAGTGTAGGAAAAGATTTTACTGAGAAGATTCCAGTGGACAATTAAGTCAACGGATTTTTTTTCTGTGCTATTACCTCAGAGCAAAAAAGTACACAGTGACAAGTCTACTCCGAGTGTATGGATTTGTGCTCACATAATGATATAGATGTAAATAGAATAATAAATAAAACACATCTCAGTTTAAAACCTAATTGTTTTATCTCTAAGCAGAAAGATTTAAAATCTAAGCCCTGAAACAAATCACACCATATATAAATCCCATCTCAAATTACAACAGTAGTAGTGAAGGATTGAGATTGCACTGGTTTTGGCTGGGATGGAGTTAATTTTCTTCATAGTAGCTTGAGTGGTGTTATATTTTGGATTTGTGTTGAAAACAGTGTTGATAACACAGGGATGTTTTAGCTATTTCTGAACAGTGTTTACACAGCATCAAGGCCTTTTCTGTTTCTCACACTGCCCTGCCAGTAAGCAGGATGGAGGTGTGCAACAGGTTGAGAGGGGACACAGCTGAGACAGCTGACACCGACTGACCAAAGGGGTATCCCATACCATTTCCCCACAGGAAAATTTGAGTGGAATTCAATTCATAGTGTCAGAAACTCTTCTGTCTCATCTTACTGACTATATTTGAGCTCAGAGCCTAAACTTCCCCATTACAATCAATAGATGTCTAGTCAATATGTTAGATAGAGCATATAGAGTTATTCAACTAACCTGATATTAATTAACAATTTTGCTTAGCCGAATTGCTCTTGACATTCAATTGATCATGCAGAGTGGATTTCTACCACATATAGTGTCTACATGGTCAAATGCAATAAAGAGGGAATGAATAAAGGAGATCATACATGATCATGCTGAGGTACTGTTATAGGGAAAAGGAAGTTTAAATAACTACTGTTTGAATAGTAAGCAGAAAAAAGTCTCAGAAAGGAGTGGAATAATTTAAATGATGCAAAGGCTGAGAAACTGTTAAGTAGAGCAAACACCAAATAGTTATGTTTCAGAGATGAAAAAAGAGAGCTTAGGGGACTGTGCAGAGTTGCTGCAACTAGGAAAGCCAGAAGGTTAACAGAAGCAATGTCTGGAGGCAAAGACTCAGCAACAAGGGATATATACAATGTTTAAGAAAATAGAATGTAACCCCTTTTTCATTTTTGTCCTTTTCTTCCTGGTCCTTTGAGATTGTTTGAAAAAAGTTAAGGATTCTTTTGTTTTAATAAATTTTGTCTTTTTATTATAAAAGTCTTTTAGCCTTCTTTTGGGAAGCTAACTATAAAAGAATGGCCCAGGAACATCTACTGCAAAGCTATAGCAAATTTGCAGTTCTATAAGAGTTCAGCATTTCTGAATATAATTGCCTTAACAACATTCATATTAAAAAGAAAATAAGTTACGCACCAAGAAAAGTCTTATTTAACTCCCAAAATCCAAATTGCATTGAAACAATCTCTTCTAGGCAACTACAAATTATCATGTCCATGACTTCTTGTAACATTTCTTGAGTAAATTGGACATTTAAAAACTGAGGTTACTAGCCATAATAACCAGGAAACAACAAAACATACATGAAGTTTTACAGACAAAAGCAGAGGCTAATATTGACTGTGTGCCTAAGTAAAAATGAAGTGAAAAAGCATAGAAGGCCTTGTATTTAAAAATAATTGTACTAGCATTGTAGTTTTATAGTTAGTAGGAAATTGATGGATAATTAGTTTTACATTTTAGGGGATGGTACCAATAGCCAGGGAAAAAGGTTGCTTTCTTAAATATTCCTCATAACCTGAGTATTAACGGATGTTTGGAGTGGCTGACACCTACAGCAGCAGGAGGAATTCTTCCTGCCTGGCCACTGGAGCCCAGCCTGGTGCCTGGGGACTGAAAGTCTCTGCTGAGGCTGAGGAATGAGGCTGCCACTTTCCCCTTTGCAGGTTCAACCAGCAGCAAAGCTGAGCAGGTATCCCAGACACACACACACACGTACACACAGAAGATGATAACAAGGCTCCATGGGTCCCTGACTCACCAGCTGGTACAGCCTGATGCTCACTAGCAAACACACAGAACTCGTCCCACCGGCACCCCACATTCACGAGTCCCTAAGTACCAACACAGACCCTTCAGCCACCTGATACCCTTGCCCATACATAAGGACTCTTACTCCCTCACTGGTCCACACACCCACACACCCCACGCAGCCCCTGTCTGGGGAAGGTACAGACACTTGCCCCCAGCAGCCGGCACTTACTTAAGCGCAGCTGAACAGATGAAACTTAATATCACCTTTTCCATTATTTTAAATCTAATATTCTTAAAGAAACTCCCTCCAAATTCAGGAAAATATGGTGAGATTATTGCCCATAAATTCAGAGAACACTTTTTGATATAGATTAACTCATCAGTAACCATCTTTCCCAACATTTTAGAAAAAATAATACTTCGCAGAAAGGTAATAGAGATCCTTTTTGACTGATTGGTAACTACTAAAGAAAATTTCTATTAAAAAAATAATCTCTAAAATGCTCTGAAAACAACACTAGCTGTTTTGTGTGGAACAGGAAAAGTTTGAGAAGACCCTTAAAGCAAGAAAGCAAGAGGTCACTGAACATGCATTCATCCTAACTTAAAAAAAACCCAAAACTCTCTAACTTAATCTTATGTGTGTGAGAGAAAGAGGGAATGGGGGAGAGCAAGAGAGCAAGCATGAGATAGCATTTAGCTTCCAAATTACCAATGATTTTGTAAAATTTACATAAAGATGAGATTCTCTTGTATTTTTGCATATTTCATGAATGCAAGTGACCAAGTTTGGGAAAGATACTCTCAGTATGCTCTGATTATGGTAGGCAACAGCATAAGCATGGTCACTACTAGACAACAAAGAACCAACAGAAAGTTCTCTTAAAATTACCCCAATATTAGTAATCAGCTACTGTCTCTTGACTGAAGCTTGCATCTTCTCAGACACTAAGCTAATCACCACTTAACTGCTAATCCATAAAATCACACATAATTCATGGCACTGCTTACTTAAAATTGTAATGTTACTTCCAGCAAGCAATAAAAATGCATTAGTGTAAAATAATGTTCATATTGTTTATTTCATTCCCCTCTTTTTTTTTAATTAAAGCCTTATTAATTTCCAGCTTGTCAACAAGCACATAGAAAAAGTTCATTTATAAGATTAGCTGAATCACTGAATCTTACTTGTTTTATAATAGAAGTTTATTTATAAAGCTGTATTCTGTTAAATTGAATCTTTTAAAATACATTTTTACCTGGAGAGGACAATTTTTGGCTTCTCTGTGTGAGATGCACACAGAAAATTTAAAAATGCCTATAACTGTCATCCTTACTGTTTGCTTTTTCTAATTTGCCATTACCTGTCTTCTGTTTATTATTAGCCTTGTTATTAGTGAGCGAGCTCTCATATAGTAATGAATCTGTCAGTTACCTTTTTTCGGTGTACATTTTTCTATTGTACTGTGCTTTCCAAAGTCTTAGCAGGTTTGCATATCAACGATTTTCCTTGCAGACCCCTAAGGGAGTAATTTCTCAATAGTAACACCAGACTCTACAGTATAATGCTTGACTTATTTTTCTATCAACTATTGTTCTATACCCGCATGGTCTTTTCTATTTGTTTCTGTCTGGAGGATACAACACTGACCCGGACTGCTCGGTGTGCCTCCAATGGGACTCATGGCTTCAGGCATTAAGGCTTTATAAAACTTATCCCTGCACCTTTACTTGTCATATCAGCAGCTTCATCTGCAGAAATACATTTTGACTGAGTAAGCCTCAGGTAGACAACGCTTAATTCTCCATTACAAAATCTTCCAGGAAGAGAGATTCAGCTGCAGGGTATCCATCCTGTCAGTAGCTTATTATCCTAACACACCGTTTACTCTGTTACTGGTTTTAAGCTGGCCTTTTTCAGTCTGATTATCATGTTAGAGCCTTGCTCTGTATCACTGTACAGCAGTACACAGCATATTTTTATTCACTTCCTATTCTGAGATACGAGGTATTTGTCTTTCTTGTACCTGCTTATTTTCTACCTATGAAAAAAGGTAGAGTTCAGGACATTTCCCACACAGAAATTAGATGTTACAAAGCCAAATTGTGAGCCAATTGTAAACTGACAAGGAACTGACTTCCTGTCACAAGTGGGGTCCCCCGGGGATCAATATTGGGCCCAACGTTGCTTAATATCTTCATAAGTGATTTGGATGATGGGATTAAGTGTACCTTAAGCTGGCTGATGATACCAAACTGAGTGGGGAAGTGCACACTTTGAAAGGGAGAGACAGCCTGCAACATGACCTGGATAGGCTGGAAGAGTGTGTGTGGCGGGTTAGCCCTTGGCTGGGTGCCAGACCACACACATCCACTCACACAGTCCCTGCCCCTACCCAATGATAGGGGAGAGAATTGAACAGGTAAATGGCAAAGAGGACTCATGGGTTGAGATAAGGACAATTTAATAACTAAATTACAATAATATTGTAAATAATGCTATATACAAATATGCAATGTGATACACAATGATACTCCCCCTCCCCACCTGATGACCAAAGGCCCAGCCCACTCCCGGCCAACGACCCCAGAGGAGGGAGGGAATGGGTGATACACAATGATACTGCCCCCCCCAAAGGCTCGGCATGTTGCCGGCTAACGATCCCCAGAAACCGCACTCACGATTCCCCCAAAAAAGAGGGGGGCAGGGGGGTGCACCACTCCCGGAAGCACTCATGGAATGGAGATAACAGCCCAGGTGTCCCAGGCTGAGAGCAGGGGATAAACAGCTAATGATCCCCCCAGAGAGGGAGGATCCCGAAATTCACAGAACAGAGATAACGAGCATCCCAGGCCGAGAGCTGACCGAAGCAGGGGAAAAACAGCTAATGATCCTGGAGAGGGAGGATCCCGGAACTCACAGAACGGAGATAATGAGTGTGTCGGGCTCCGAGAGCTACTGGCATCTGGGGGCGGGGGGGGGGGGAAAGGCCTTGGAGAGCGAATGCAGGCCCCCGAAGCAAGATGATCTGGAGCCCAAGGGAAGTAAAAGAGAGCGATCTCCCGCAAGGGTCCTCACCTACATATTGGGTATGACATGCATGGGATGGAATAATTGGTCAGTCTTGTTCTCAATCTTAACCTAAAAGCAAATCCCAGGCTAGAAGCTCTCCCCCCGAGGTTTCCCCCCACTCTGTCTGTGGAGAGGAGAGAGGCTGAACGTATTTGTCCTTGGAAGTATCCTGGCAATAGCTATAAACGTTCCTTCTTATCAGCTTTCTCCTGAGCAGGAATCCAAAACATAGCTTCTTGATAACTATTTATGAAGAGAAGGAAAAAAAAATTAGCTGTCTTCTACTTAACCCATGACAGTGTGCCAACAAGAACTTTATGAGGTTCAACAAAGACAAGTGTAAGGTCCCGCACATGAGAAAACATAATCCAGGAGTGCAGCACAGGCTGGGATTTACATGGGGGTCCTGGTGGACAACAAGCTCAATATTACAGAACAGTGTGTTGCTGTGGCAAAGAAAACCAACAGGATGCTGGGTTGCATCAGCAAGGGCATCACCAGCAGAGATAAAGAAGTCATTATCCCACTCTACTCAGTGCTTGTCAGGCTACACCTAGAACACTGTCTTCAGTTTTGGTCCCCGCTATCAAAAAAAGGTGCAGACAGGATGGAGAGGGTCCAGAGAAGGGCCACAAAGGTGATCAAAGGACTGGGAAGCCTGCCATATGAGGAAAGGTGGAGAGGACTGGGTTTGTTCAGCTTTGAGAAAATGAGGCTTAGGGGAGAGCTTATCACCATGTGCCAGTATTTAAAGGGTGGCTACAAAGAAGATGAAAACACACTTTTCACAAGGAGTCACATGGAAAAGATGAGGCGTAATGGGTACACATTACTCATGAAAACTGTGTTCAGTTTTGGGCCCCTCACCACAAGAAGGACACTGAGGTGCTGGAGCAGGTCCAGAGAAGGGCAACAAAGCTGGTGAAGGGTCTGGAGCACAGGTCTTATGAGGAGCGGCTGAGGGAGCTGGGGTTGTTCAGCCTAGAGAAAAGGAGGCTGAGAGGAGACCTTATCACTCTCTACAACTACCTGAAAGGAGGGTGTAATGAGGTGGGTGCTGGCCTTTTCTCTAAAATTTCTTCACCAAAAGAGTGATCAGGCATTGGAACAGGCTGTCCAGGGAAGTGGTGGAGTCACCATTGCTGGAGGTGTTCAAGAAACGTGTAAATGTCATGCTTAGGGACATGGTTTAATGAATTAGGTGGTGTGGGTTGACGGTTGGACTTGATGATCCTTGAGGTCTTTTCCAACCTTAATGAATCTATGGGGACATTATGGTTGGACCAAGAGGAAAATTTTTCACAATGAGAACAATTGTCCATTGGAATAATCTCCCCAGAGAAGTGGTGAATTCCCCAACATTGGACACTTTTAAGATTCACCTGGACAGTGCCCTGGGCCATCTTATTCGGACAGTGCTTTTGCCAAGAAATGTTGGACCAGATGATCCTTGAGGTCCTGTCCAACCTGCTAGTCTATGATTTGGTGATTCCATGGAAACAAAATGAAATTAAATCAAAGAGAAACAGCTATTAATAAAAAATAATTTATATTTCCTAGGTTTTATTCTTTCATAACTGACAGCATAGATCCATGTTTTCAATTGATATACAGCACAGTCCCATATATCTACGTGTTGAATCACAAAGATCACATGCCATTTACTGTTTTCCTCTGCACACTTTTTATCCCCCAAGGCTTCTAGCACATTATAGTAAACTTAGTACGTCAAGTAAAATTATCATAGGCCTCAGCATCAGTATCCAGCACAAAGACATAAGGAGAGATTAAGGGCATTAATAACATATAACATATTAAACATAACACCAATTTTATGAAATTGTTTCTAGGGGATTTATGAGTATTTGTCAAAGAAATCTATTTTTCAAAACTTCTTCATGATTCCAACTGCATCCAGATGAAGCTGAGGATAGTGACAGTTTTGCAAAGCATAGCTGTGTTATCAAAGGAACAAAAGGCAGAATAAGTAATTCAAATAAAAATTCAATAAAAATTTGAAAATTAAGTGTTTTGAATATTTCAAATTTGAATTTCTAAGAATATTTTTAGTGTTCAGTAACTTTGTTCAGTGTTCAACTTCATTCTTCTTAAATTCATAGAAATTATACAGTTGTCTTGAAGCTGTTATACTCTTAGTCTGTTGTCTTTCTTTTTTTCCAACTGTAGAACAATGTATAAACTATGATAATGCCCTAGCAGAGAACACATTTTCAAATCATATTTTCTTTATAAAATTACAGACTGCTAAAGAGCATTTTAGACAGAAGAAAGAATGGTTTCAGACAGTAAACCTTATGCCATTCTGACTACAGCCATTAATCAGCTATTGAGGAGAAACTCTTCACTTGATTAAGATACATAAGTCTGGTCTCTTGCTTCTTCACGGGTATAAAAAAAAAGTATAAAGAAAAATTATTACATTCTGAAATGACTTTTTAATCAATTATGTGACTAGCAGCACCTTAAAATCTTGGAAAAAACATTGCTATGGAGCTTTATGCTGTTTCCCAGGTTTAGTCCATAAATGTTCTTATGCCATCAAGGGTTAATGGCTATGTCTCACAGTGTTTTGAGGAATGCCCTGAGAGCATTGTCATGAAGGGCTTGCATTAATTTGTCCATAAAACCAGCAGACCTGTAAATAAGTGTTGTAAATAGGATCTATGCCCAGAGAATCATTCTCTGGAACAGGTAGGATCCTGTATGCCCTGTGCCTCAGTGTGGTATGAGTAGAGAATTTCACCTGTGCTAACAAGCCTAAGCAAGGTTTATAAAAACTCTCTGTAGGTGTCTATAGGGTGAATTATGGTAGAATGGACATCAAGCACCTTAATTTTAGGAGGCTGGTAGGAATCTGATATTTCTAGTTTCAGGTATACAGAGTTGATTAATATATTCTTTGATGTTCAAATTTCAAAGAATTTATTTCCCTAGAGATTAACTTCTGTGAAGCCAACATAGACCACACACATGAGGTGTCTTTTTTATTTTTTTTTCCTGTCTGTCTCTGTAGTTAGAATCTGCTGATCAGTAATATCAAATAATGGTTAGTGTTTAATGACTAACAAATACCACTATGTGGTTTTATGTCTTTCAAGATGAAGTGGTGTAAAGATTTTAAATAGGTTAAAGTGCTGAGCTAACAAGAGAAACAATTCCTGTAAAGTAAAATACAATTGCGGCAAAGTGTTGTTAAGAAGCAACATGGAGTTGATTTCTAGTGATTTAAAATTAAATAGTAATCGGGCAATTGATTTGCTTGGATCCTTCAAGATTAAGCAGTGCTATAGAGAGAGATGCTATCCACTGGACTGGGAGAACAGAATATTGATGGGTATTCTGATTCTGCAAGAGAAATAGTTTTGATGCTGTTATCACTGAAACACAGTTGTGCTAATAATTTAAGTTGTTTTTCAGGGTCTTGCAGCAGGCATGCAATATATTTTTCTGCCACCATCATAATCTCATGGTTGGTTAGTCAAAAGAGGAGAATTGATACCAAAATTTCCCACACGGAGAAGTTATTCCACAGAATTTCAGAAGTAATGTGAATCTACTTTCAAATCCATAAATACACAAAAGAATGTTGGAATCTTACACTTACTTAATTTGAAAAAGGGTTTTTTCATGTGTAGTTTCTGTATGTCAGAAAGTTGTAAATTGCAGAATGAGAACATGTGGCAAAATCAGCTTGAGCTAAAATTGACAAAAAAGTATCAGGATCATCATAAAATCCACATGTAAAAAGTGTGAGTTTGTTTTCTTTAGAAATGCAATTATGAAAATTAATTAGAAAATTAGAAATTAATTGTGTTTTGTCATTGTAATACAATTAATTCTGTTGTAACCTTATATTTATTTGAAGTGAGTATCATAAGTGTAAGCTACAGTCTGTCTTAATTGCAATATTCCTTAACATAGTTGATTCAAATTAGTAGGACGCTTTTTTAACAGGGAAGGCAAAACCTGAAAGTAGTTACAGAAGGGAAGTAATCCTGGTAATTCATAGTCAGGAGATTTTTATTATACTCTAGTGTTTTGTTAACAGAACTAGTAATCCATAAAATCATTATTTTTTTAATTGTGTCTCTCTACCTTTCATACTAATGGATGTGTGTAAGGAAAATATATATAATCTACTGTGTAATCTAAGTCTTAATATTAGATATGATGAACTGAGTATTCACTTCTGTCTTTACATTAGTAAGAGTTTTCAGATCTGTACTCCAGAAAACATAATTATATCTGTGCAGTTGGGGCTTAAGATAGGCAGGGTGAAATGTTTAGTCTAGTTGTTTGATTTACATTTTATTGTCAGGATTTTTCAGACACCTAGCTGTAAAGGCTAGCATTAGGGTGTCTAGCTCATGGCTATTAAAAAAAACCAAACAATAAACCAATGACCAAGCAGTGATCAGAGAGACAATGACAAAGTGGGGAACCCAGATAACCAAAATCAGCTACTCCTAAGACCATCAAAGATAACTGATTAAGTTATTGTCCCTGTTGCAAAACGCACTGAGATGATTTAGTAGAAGAAATTGCCTCCAGAATGCTATTCAAACTGAGGGTGATTATTAAGTAAATGGTGTAACAGTTACTATAATGGATCTGGGGGAGGATGTAATTTTGGAACTGAACACTTGGGATTGTATTGGATTTATCACAGGTTGTCTAGGGAAAGGATTAGGGAAGGGGAAAGACCAAGACAGGCCATGGAGGAACAGTTTTGGGAAAGGAATGAAAGGAGCCAGTCACTTGTAATCTGGCAACTGATCAGTACACACAGTTTATCCCATCTTCTCATTAAACTTTATTTCTAACTTTATTTTCTGTGGAAGTATGATGACCATTCTCTCTGCATGTGTGGGAAGGGATGCAGGTGAAGTGATACACTATTGAACTTGAAGCTGTGTCTAGTGAGTAGAAGATGTCTGGGAGCTGGATATTTGGTTTCATGTCAGATCTTAAAAAGACTGACAGTCTGCGAGGTAGATGCCAGAGACACAACTGAAGGGTGTTTTATATGTGTGTGTGTATATATATATATTTTAAAGCATGCTCAGGACTGCTTTCTGCCTCTGAAGGTATCCAGCACTGAATGACAGAATTTCATACTATTAAACTTTCAGTTTCTAAACGATTGACTGATTCCTGGCCCACACAAACTTCTGAAACATATTTAGGAATTCTTTGGGATAGGACTAGTTGGCTTGTATCAAAAAAGTGTCAGGCACCATTCTAACAACTTTACAATATAGACAATTAGCTTCTAATGCCTGGGAACGTCCCTAGCACAATTTAATTTCTGAAATATGCATAGCCTCACTGACTTCATAGTGTGTTGTTCTGATTGCAGTTGTTTCATCTTATGGATGTTTCTTCTCATTAATTTTTGTAGTTTGTTTTACTTATTTAATTTTCCAAAATGTTGCACCTGTTCATTATTTCTTTCTTGTTTCTTCTTTTTAAAATCCTTTTCAAAATTATAAATCCAAAATATAAACATTTTCTTTCTTGAAAATCTAAAGGGCAAAATAGAATAAATGTAAGTTAAAAAATATTTAACCTTTTAAAAGGAACTATATATCAAGTAGCATTTTTCTAAGAGCCTCAATTTTCAGAATATAAATCAGATAAATTGTCAGGAGATTGGCTTCTGAAGCCATCTTTTCTGATGCTAATAATTTTCTAAAAATAAGCATTCTTTTTTAGATAATGCTTCCAGAGGTATTTATATCAATTACATGCACAGATGTGAAAAAATGCCTTTTGAAAATTAGATACCTATCCTATTTTTGACTGAAACTGCTTCAATAANGTTTGGACGAGAACCTATTCTTCTGCAAAATAACTAAACAATCAACCTACCTTCCTGCAACATGGAATAGCTAGACTTCTGTCTCACATAACAGAACCCTATTCACAAATGTATCGGGCATCTTAGATAAAGGAATTTCATCTGTTCTTTTGAAGATAGTCTCCTATGCAGGCAGGAAAGCAAATATGTAAGGTTAAACTGAGATCAAGTAAAAGTAAACTCACATGATCATTAGGGTGCAATGTAAGGCTCAGAAAGCCTCTTGACTACTAATTGACAGCAACCCCAAGACTGTACCATTGAAATTATCATTGTACATATCTCCTGCTTCACATATTTCTCCCACAGCATTAGCTCCTGCCTAGTGTCAGAGGATGAGCAGTAGATTATATGGAGGGACCCAACACACAGTTTTTCTGTTAGAATAACTTTTAAGCCATTTATGTGAAACAAGAGAATGTTGTGGTTCCTATCACTGTTCCCTAGGTGTCTCTCTTTATATCCAACGGCAGCCTGACTGTAATATGTGCATGTATGTCTCCAGAGTAAACTGATTCTAAATGGGCACTTAGAGAATTCTGCATTTTAAAACATTTATTGTTGATTTTAGATACCTTCTGGAATTAGTTAGAGATTCAGAAGAGAGGAATTGAACCACTACATGAAAACACCTCCTACCTGGTGGTTTTCTGATCCATAGTTTTAGCTATTTTATTATCTATGTGTAGATTTTAGGTCAAACTTTTATACAAGTCTGGGGAAACATTCAGTTCCCTGAGAAAGAAACTAAGGTACAGACTGTCCTATTGACAAGGAGGACAAAGCACATTTAAAATACTGGATTAAAGACTGAACATAAGCCACAAAACATAACACAGAAGTATTTTACACTACCAGTCTGGATAAATTGAGTATATTTTTCTCAGACAAAGCCTGTCCTAAAGTACATATGATCATTTTAGTGTAATTTGCATACAAGGGCTAGAGATGAGAAGCTGGTCTTCCTGAGCCCTGAGAAGCATTCTGTCTTTAGACAGAGCAGTAAATATTACACCAAACATCTCAATATGGGTGCAAGGACACACAAAAGACAAGAGCTCAATATTAGTCTAATTAAAACAGTAATTTTGCAATCCAAACACAACAAGATACAGATACAAAAGTTCAAATTATCTGATTATTACAGAAAAACCTCATTAATAATTCAGTTAAGACTGCTGTACATGAACTTTCTGGTACGCACCCCTTTTCTCTGGTGTTATGCTCACCCTTTCAGCTCTTATCTAGGTCCTGTTTTCTTCCTAAAGTAGAATAAAGGGGATTTACAGTGAGTCATCAGTGTCCTGAGTTCTTTATGATGAAGGGTATCCCTAGGCACTCAGTATGAAACAAAACAAAAAAAAATAGAAAAAAAAGAAAAAATATTACACCAGGTTCTGCAAGTTGCAAAATTTAGTTGGGAGCCTGTGAGAAGGAAACAGAAAATGAGAAATTAAAACCAGACTCAAACACTACCACCACTTTTGAAATCCTCATGGCAAAGAGCTTGAGATGCTGAACGATATCTGACCGCTTCCTTACTTGAGAAAAGCTGGTGCTACTGACCTGAAGTCTCAGGGGCATGTGGTGACTAGAACACCAAAGAAGAGAGATTGATTTATTTTTAATAACAATTTTAAGGGCATTTTTAATGTTGTCTTTCTTTATTGATTTGGATTATGCAGCTGGTCTAGCAGTATCTGTTACATCTATTAGCTAGTTATGCAACCATCTCTCCTAATCCAAATCCAAACCCAAATCCATACCCAAATCTGCATTACATAAAGGGCTGGTGCCTGTCACTCAGTGACTGCGTAGGCTTGCTAGGCCTCTTACTATGCATAGTATTTACAGGGCTAAACTAAAATAAGCTATACGTCTGACATCTAGAAAATCACAGCTCCAACAAACCTAAATCATCTTTGACCAAGGGAAGCCCAGAAAGGTCCCAAGGCACTGCATTACTAGGTCAGCTCGAAACCTTTCAACTTTTTCTAATAATGTCAAAATCAGATTATTAAACAGTTTGAAGCAGGAACAACTTCATAAGATGCAGTAATTCATAAGCATATCTTAAAGTATCCACGCCTCTTTCCTTATTTTTTTTTTCCATTTGATTAGAAAGAAAGAGAAGGAAGAAAATCACAGTTATTTTCCTTGATTTCAATACCAGCTTAATTGTTAGAGACAAGACACTTCTAGTCAATCTTTAAATGTGCTTTTATTTCCAGAAAAGTGAATGAAACATAAAAAAAAATCCTACCTGTCTCACATTTAAATTGTCTAAATACTTTAACTTAAAAAAAAGAATAACTGTGCTACCTTTTCTGATGACATTAAGTCAGAATCTATGGAAAGGTTTATTGAGTAACTTAGGTGCTTCTGATGAAGACACGTGATGGCATTTAATGTGAAAGTAAAAAGGAAATGCTGGGTCTGATACAGTAATGCAGTTAAACATCAATTTAATAATAAACACATGAGTTGCAGGGAGAACATCAGTGCCGAAGTTGTATTTTAACAAATCAAAATCTCAGGTAGGCCCAACCATAAAATTTTCAGTATTCTACATTAGAGTAGCTCTCATATGATCTAATGTGATACAGTCAGTTAGTTATTTGAACTGGACTCAAAATTCATTATAATGTTAATTTCAAAATTTTAGGCTTTATTTCAGCAGTTAATGGGAAAGACATCTAGATTTTGTTAATAATTGAGAAAAACAGATAGCAAAAATACGGCAGTTGCTATGGGTCTGGATTTTTCCATTTTAGTAATTGAACTTTGTGTTTTTTCCTCTCTCCACTTCATTTGTATGTTGCACTTCACTGCTACCAGTGGATCAACAACTGAAGTTCTGAAGTAGGATTCAAATCTAGAATACATTTGATGAATATGAAGCCCTATCTAAGAGTCAGCAATGAGGGGTTTGAGGGCTATGCTTTTAGAAAGGTCAGACATTTTAATCCTTGTATTAACTTTGTCGTGCTGTGGAACTCTTTCCCATGGGATACTGCAGAAGCTTAATATTCACTAAAGTTCAAAAAGAATCAAAGAAGTTCCTGGAAGGATAATCTTTCAAGAGATATTAAATACAGAGTCAGTCTCTGTTTGAGAGATCCTCTCAAGCTGCTCATCTGCTTTACTTTTGTTCTTTTTCTTGTATTCCTCCTTAGGCATCTGCCATTGGATATCATTAGAGTCATGAAACTTTGTTATGATCTAGTTTGGCAGGTATTATTTAATACTCTTATATAGTTAAAGTATTGAGCTCAGCCGAGGTTGAAATGAGGCAGAAAAATCATGGCTTAGTTAACAGAAGAATCGTTACTGCTTAATTAAATGAAATTTTCAGTATACTAGTCTAAGATATGACCCATTATATCAGTGAACAGCTCTTCTGAATAGGAAAAAGAATTGCAACTATGATGAGAGGGTTACATTAGTATATGAGGAAACAAAAACATAATTTAAGAGTTAAATTTTTCCCTTACCATTTTGAATACACTGCAAGATTTACTGATTATAGCAAGGTTAACTTATCTGGCTTATCAGCTGCCAATCTACTGCTCTTGTTTAGCCAAGTTATATTCACAGTTCTATAAATGGTCATTCTCTAAACAAGCAGTACTGATCAGTGCCTCAAAAATCCTGGGTGTTTTACTTACAGATTGTAGGGCATTGAGATAAACTTGTCTTCACAGCAACAGTGTTTATAACACAGTCTTGTCATTTTGTGTTAGATTGGCTGCTATAGTGAATAAAGTACAAGAGAACTCTTTCGTTCAAATGGTTCTGGAAAAGACAGAAAACATTTGCTTATTTTCAGCTTTATATCATTTGTTCTTGGCAGCAGCCTCTCTCTTATAGTCTATTTAATGCCAAATCAGGGAACGCAAAATTTCCTGGATATTTAAAAATACTTTGATCAGGGTAAAAAGGCTGTGAATGGAGAGAGGATTCCATGCTAACATTGGATTTAGAAAGTGTTCCAGAGTCACTGAGGAGCAATGGATGTAATGTTTCATTCAAGATAAGCAGTAGTTATCAGACTTGGAAAACAATGGCAGTAACTCCAAGGTTAAAGCTAGGAAGCAATCCATACATACAGTCCAGGCCAATATTACTTGTCTTTGGTGTCACCACTGTAAAGCCACTCACACTATGCTAAGCTGTTAAAAATATTACAAAGCTTTTGTATCATTCCTTTAGGTATAAAATATCTCATCCAATGTAACAATTTGGTATTAATTAATGAGGGCTGGGGGTTTCTTTTTATTCCCCTTATCCCTCACCCTGTTATGCATTCGTAAAAGGGAATCAAGTCTTTGTTGGAAAGGGTAATCCAGCAGACTCACTTCTTTGACCCCTCTCTTAGATTAAATGTATATGGACTGTGAACTGATAGTATGTATCAAAAATAAACATTCAGATTATGTGTCAGTACTTGGTCTTCACTGATAGTAATTTGCTTCATTTCAGTGGCAGATTTTTGTGTGAATTATTCGTATGGATCATAGACACACAGTATCAGGTAGCTTGGAAGGGATGTCCAGAGGTCATCTTGTCTAGGTTTCTGCTCAGATCTCATCCATTTATTGCAAAATGTTCAGGATATTTTGAGTATCTCCAAAAATGGAGATTACACAGCCTCCTTTGGGAAATCTGTTTCAGTGTTTGACCATCTTCATGATAAAATTTAATTTCCCTGTGCTGAGCTGGAATTTCCCATATTGCAACTTATGTCATTATTGCCCCCCAGCTTCCACTTTACATCTCTGAAAGCACCTGGCTTTGTCTTTTCTCTGCTGTCCAATTAGGAATTTATAAACAGCAGTCTCTCCTTGGCTCAGTCTTCTCAGCACTAAACAGGCCCATCTATCTTAGCTTCTCCTCACATATCATGTGCTCCAGCTCCCTGAACATCTGTGTGGCCTTTGTTGGACATGATCCATTACATCCAGTCTTTCTAGTATGTNGACACCATGAGTAGCTCTCTGCCAAGTGGACTTTGTGATGCTGAGCACTACCATTTCAGCTGACAAGTCCAGATAATTCTCTATTCATCTTATCATCCACTTTTCTGGTCCATATCCTGTCAATTTAGCTATATGTGTCAAAGACCTTGCTAAAGAAAATTCAGTGGGCCAAGTGCACTTTGTGCATATCCTTTTCCTTAAAGATAAACACTTAACTTTTGAGTTTTCAGTTAGATAAAACTTAACTACAATAATAATCATGGTAGTTATAGTTCGTTTAAAACAGCTACATGTAATATATATATGTAATGACCAGTGTATCCAAAGGAAAACCATTTGAGAATTGATTCAAGGATCACGGAAAGAGAGATTTAGCACACACCTGGCACATTTATAAATGTGGTCTAAAAAAAACTACAGCAGAAGAGTTCCTCTCATTTTGATACAAATACAAAATGTTAGCTGTCAGAAGGTGCTATATTCATGTGTGAGTCTCAAGTATTCACCCTTATCTGCCAGAAAATATTATTTTTTATGTCTAAGATTTTCAGAAGAGATAAATTATATTTGTCAATAACAATAGTTACCAATAATTTACCATAATTCATCAATTCCTACAGAGGTAACTTGGATACATAAGACCTCCTTGTGTAAGAACAGACTACATAAGAAATAGTCATGACACACAGGGGTGTAAGGAGTCCGAAGTTTGTCTTTTTTTCATCAGGAGGTTCAACAGTTTTCTTATAAATATGTATTTGAACAGGACTTAAATGAAGATTTTTCTCTGTAGAAGCTGATCTTTAAGTCTTATGCTAGGAAAGATAGCCAAATCTCAGAAATGTTTCAATGGTAACTATATTTATGTCAAAAAATTAGAAAATTATGTAAAATTCTGAGACATAATTATCGTATGTGTACTTCCTTTTTCCTTTATTTTCAAGAAAATTGCCTAGCAATGTTTACTTTGCTTTTTCAGCTAAGACCTTAGCATTTCCCTTTACCTAACTGGAAAATCATTGCTTCCCAGTGATGCCAACAGCGTCTTCTAACCATTGCAGAAAAGAACAAACAAACAACATAAAAACTTATTGATGATGTTTCAGTGTTCTCCTTTTAATTATATTTTCTTAGAAGTATCGTATAGGGAAGCCTTATGCGTATTTAGCATAGTTCAGGGGAAATAAAATTGTTTCAGGTCTGAGATGCTGCCAATTAAAATATGTAAAATTGTGCCATGGAATTTAAGGGCAATTCTAGGGCTTAGGTAAATTTCCATAGGTAGCATCTGGAGAATCCTCTTCTGTTCTGTTCCAAAAGAATGAGTTCTCTGGGACAAAGTCAGAAGGGGATTAACTCTGTTACTTGTCTGAGAAAGACACCCATGGGAAGTAGGAACTCTTGAGTACTTGGTGTTTCCTGATGATTCCCTTGTTGCTGTACAAGTTATAACCTCATGCTTCATAAAACCCTTATAAGGACTGGCTTTTTTCCAGATTTGCCAAGTATGACTAATAAAGTACATTTACATGTACTTAGCCCACAGGGCTTTGAGGATTAATCCCTTATAAAGATATCTGGCCCCCAAGTGTAAAAAAAATTATTCTAGCAGGAGCAAGCAATTTCCCCTCGAGGTGAAACAAAGACTTCAACTAGAAAGAGATTTAAGAGGAAAGAAAGACAAAATTCGCTATCTGGTACGGTCCTGCCAAAATAGGGTGACAGAAGATATTTAAAGGGTGTCAAGTCTCTCAAAAGCCTGTTTGTTTCTTTTCCAGAAATATGATTGGGCATAATGATATGTATGTATCCTGTAGTCCTACAAACATCTGTTTGTTGACAGAAATGTTGACAGAAATAGTATGAAATTAGTATGAGGATGGCAAAAGGTTTAATTATATATAAAAATATTTTTTTTAAATCTCCTAGGTTATTAACCATTTAAGAATCAAAGTAGGAGGTTCTTTTAAGCAAAAAAATCTTCTGGATGTATTAGCAGTTAATAATGTTATGTAAAAGGTGATATTCAGATTCATTTCCAAAAGTTATGTTAGAGTTGCATTCTAATTAGTGCATTAAAATGCATGCCCAAATGCAGCAACTGGGATCCTCAAAATAGTTTTAAAACTGTTATCTGTAGCGTAAGAATGACTTTTGAGCATGAGGGAAAATGAGAAAAAAAATCTGACAAATATAAAGTCAATTGTCCAAGATTTCACAACAGATTAGAATTGTGATATGTTACCACGTCTAAAATAACAATATAACAGCAAAAGTATTTGGAAAAGTTTGTGTTATTTGGGATTATGGATGCTCATAACTGACAAATGAGCACCCATCTTTGCCTAAGGACATTTGTGATGCAGAAAACAGGCTTTAGGACATTTAAGCACCCTAAGAAGACTGATTAGTACCAGGTATGATACTTGACTTAATTCCCTTGAGTTCTGTGATGCAGTGTCAGCCTTGTTTATTATGTAACAATTCAGTGCTTAAGATACTCATCCCAGAAGCAAACGAAATGCATGGAACTTCTCTTATTCTAATTTGATTTGAAATAACAATTGCGTCATCCTAAAAATGTTCACTAAATACTCACCTGCTGACTATTATAAAAGAATGCAAATTCCATCCCTCAGCTGTGGGCCACTGTGCAGACACTGCAAACTCAGAATGAGACTATTAGATGCCAGAATGAGGTTCAATAGAACTGCAATCAGATATATAGACACTTGGTAAGGAGGATGGAAACACCAGTGCCAGCCTTGATTTTTTTAAAATGACTTGATAATAAAAGATATTTAAACAGTGCAAGAAACAGTGTCTCTGAACTTACCATTCACAAACTGACTTAAACACAAAGCTATAGAGTTAATCATCCATGTTGTGGCCTTCTGAATAAGATCCATGGATTCTGCACATGTGGTGTCCAAGAGCTCAGTTTGAACTAGAGGAGAGGGAAAATCAATAAATATATTTTCAGAAGATAATATAGACATTTTGTAAATCAGGAAGTCTTGTTTTGACCTTATATAAGCTCTGACCCAGCAGGACAATTAGATGACTGCTTAATTTAGTCATATGAGTATTGCTATGTTATTGTCATCTGTGAAAGCATTGACATGTGTAGAAGCAGGTTCAGTTATGTCTCTTACTGAATCAAGTCTTCAGCTGACTAGCTTATTTGCATGCATTTCAATTAACCAAGTTCTCGTTCTTTTCTGTCTGTTTTTCAAAAGATGCCTTTACAAGACCTTCATTAGTTTTTAATTGCCAAAACTGTTGTTGACTTTTTTGTCTCTTACTGACAGGTTGTTTTAAAGCATCTGAGCTATTTAAAACCCACAATAATTTCATCCTTTTCCTAATCTTACCATATAATTTTCCCACCAGCATCTGTTGTAGCCCATCTGATTTTCTCTAACCCTCTGACTACATTAATTCGCTCACCAGTTTGGCTGCTTTTCTCCCTCTGAGGTACTAGTTTATTTCTGTACAGGTATTCTTCTTGTCTTACAGTCTCACTTATTTTTAACACTTAGCTCCTTGAATAGTATGTTTTGTACTCCTGCAATAAGGTATAATCTCCCATTTTTAGTGTATCTATCTACATGAGGATTGAAAAGAAGATAAAGTTTTACCTGCTAGAAGAGACAGGCTTCATATAGAAAGCTTAAGGAAATGAGAAAATAACAGCAAAGACAAACATCTCCTTAGAGCTCTCAGCCTCCAAATTTGGCAAATATGTTAAATCCAAACAGGTTCTAACTTAGAAGACCTTGACACATCTTTAGCCAGACATTGTATATTATTCTAGTGTACCCTTATAACCTGGAAGGCAAGGACAAGATTTGCACTTTACCTGACAATGGTTGTTGACATTGCAGACATCTACCCTAGAAAGCATTTGTTTGTTTGTTTGTTTTTAATCCATTAACTATTGAATTTAGACAACTAGCTTAGAAGTTAAATCTACATGCTAGATTTTTAAATGTAGTGGGATGAATTCCACCAGAATATTATAGCAATTGCAGTCCCATCACTTTCTGTCCCAGATCTGTTCTACTCTGTACCATGTATCACTTCATGTGAAGAACTATTAGCTTCAAAATTATTATGAAAAAAGAAAGTAAATCTTTTAAGATTTGTTAAAAAGCACATCTAAAGCAAGAACATCCCCCATTTTACTGTTTAACATTAGGCTACATTGGTTTTGAACTTAGGATATTTTATATCCTAAGGGATAACTTCCCAAATCCCTGGATCCAAGTGTGTGCCCAAAATGATTTTAGTCATACACTTGGGCATACGCAGACAACAACTTGTATGCCTTTTCTCCCAACACAGGGAAAACTGAGGCTCCTGTCCCAAATGTAAGCTCAAATGCCAGAAGCTGTTAGACCAGTAGGGTGAGCCATGATCTTGTATGCAAGAGAAAAAATTAGTAGGTGTGTACAGGCCTTGGAAATTTGCACTGGCTTGTTCTGCTGAGGTGGGTTACCCTTGGCTAACAGCTAAAGACCCACCCAGGCACTCGACCTCTCCCCCTGCCTTCAGCGGGATGTGGTGGGTTGAAGATCAGAAGAACAGGAATTTAAAAGCTCTTGTATTGAGAGAAAGACAATTATGGTCGTGGGCAAAACAGACTCAACTTGGGGAAAATTAATTTATTGCCAAATAAAATAAAGACTGAATTACACACTCAGGTAGTGTGAAGCAAAAAAAGTCAAACATTAAAACAAGGATCTTTCCTACCCCCTGTCCCAGCCTCAAATTCACCCCTTCATTTTTGACCCCTCAAAGAAACAGCAGGGTTGTTTCTCACATTTTTTTCCCTTACTATTCACACTTCTGTGTAGCATTTTACCTTGTCTTAAATATGTTTTGCTCAACACGCCACCACCACCACCTTGTCTGCGGGGCCCAGCCGTGCCCTGCAGTGGGTGGGTTGGAGCCGGCTGGAACCAGCTGTGTCCGGTACGGGGCAGCCCTGGCCTCTCCTCATAGAGGCAGCCCTGCAGCCCCCACTGCCAGCACCTGCACCTGGTACAATTTTTTCTCTCTTCAAATCTTGGCCACTTTCTCGGTGGCCAAGAAATAGGAGATGTCACAGCACTAAGGTCAGAGCTCCTTCATGGTGATATATCTCTGATTCTCATAAAAATTACTAACAACGTTGGGGAAAAAAAAAGTTTTGAAATAACTGTTTGGCTATCAGTTTTGGTTGGCCTAAATTTGTACTGCAAAATATAAACAAGTGAAATAATGCAATACAGTAAGAATACAATTCTCTAGGGTAGATACTTAAGAGGAAGATGCCAGCAGAAAAATACTTGTCAGAAAAGCTCTGTTTTCCTCATCTTTCACTAATATTTTTTCACTCCCTCTTTTTTTCTCTTTACCCAGTGACAAAGATAACACTCCTGCCAAATCTAACCACTGCCTCTTTGGATTATGATTTCTGTCAGCAAGAAACTAATTTCAAAATCATCTACATAAATTTCTGTATCAGGGAAAGGTAGTAGATGAAAATACTACAGGACTTTAGGACACTAATTGTTTTGAGGTCCTAAATCTCCTTTAGACCTCCATGGAAATCATGGACTTGACAGCAACACATAATGAGAACAGCGTAAAACCAGTTAGTCCTTTGGGTTTTACCCCAGGTGTTTCTGGTCTGTTTATGTGCCACAGGCATTGGAGGTTTAAACTTCATTCAAGATGGCCTGAAGGAGCCCTTAAATGCATATGTGATATTAGACTGCAGAAGATGGAGGGCCTTTGATCAAAACATATAAATAAACAGCTACCCAAAATGAAAATATTTCTTTCTGATCACACTTTATGTGCAGTTAAAGGGTATAGACACACCACGGAAAGAGACAGGCATAGCTTCCAAAACATACATACAGGTGGATACTGGCTGTTAAAATGACCATGAGAAAAATCTTTGCTGAAAGATTGTCTGGGGTAAGTGAATTCTGAACAAAGAAATTGACTAGTTTATTTTTGTTGGGTTCAGGGAAGCAGTGTTTAATATTTTCACATGGTTAGTAAACAACTTCCCTGTTTTTAATTTTACTGTGAACTGTCATTCTGAACTATAGAGAGCCATTCAAGTAAAAGAAAAAAGTTATGTGTGGGAAATTAAATCTCAAAGAAGAATGAGGATTTTGAAGCAAGATTCTGTTTTATTTAAATTCATTATTATCTTACTTCCTAAGTGGTCTCTTGGATTTTTATGGCTAAATCATAAATCATGGTATTAGTAGAAAAGAATATGACAAAAACCATCTCATAGTAGTTTTTTAAAAATTCTGCCATAAAAGCAAATCTTGCCCATTTTGCTTAGACTAAGTTTGAGTGTAATGCAGTTTCTCTTTTGCATGCAACAAATTCTCTTCCTCGTCTTCAGGAGGAACATTTTTGTGCATTTTGTGAACTAACATGAGTTCACTGGATAACATCTGGACCACAAGAAGCCTGTTAGCATGTTACTAGGTGCTGTGATGCAATGTCATAAGATCTGTGACTGGGGCAGTATTCAAAGGAGACAATTTTTTTCTGTCTTACGACTGTTTCTGCACCAAAATAATTTTCTTTGTTTATAAGATAACAAAATATGATTTCAAAACTTTATCTTACACTGAAATAAGATAGAAAATACTTCTAGTTTACTTGCCAGTGAAAAGGAGCAAAATTATCTATTTCTCTCTTGCCTTTTTAATTATCATGTTCAAGATCCAATTAAATTCTTTGCATTGTTGACTGTGTGCTTGTTTTTATTCCCAAGGGAAAATATATCTTTCAGAAACTATTAAGAAAAACTATTGTTTTCTGAAGCCTGCATTATTTATGATTTTGAAGTGTATGTGTCACATTTTGATGCATCTTGTCAGGTTTAATCCATCAAGTTGATGCATGTGAGACATGATCCAATTTCACATGATCAAAATTACTTCTTTTGACATACCATCATGTGACGTTTAAGGTCAAATTAAAAACAAGAACAAACAAACAAAACAGCAAAAATCCACCATACTTATAAAGACTTAAAATTAAAGGTAATCTTTCTTGGCTGGGTTATAGCAGATTTTGTTTCATATGTATGTGAATTCACTTAAATTCATGTGAACATTTTCCTGGGAATGAACTTACAGTATCCCCCATCTGTAGCAAAATTTCCAACTTCTGATTGCAGATGTGACATGTGCTAAACTAAATTTTTTTTCTTGAAAAGTTTCTGGAATACCCAGTACTTCAGATTCTTGTTGAATGAACTTTGCTGGTGTGATTTTATGAAGTTCTTTATCAGATAAAACTAAAGGTACATTACATTAAATTAGATTGCACCTATTGTATTATCTTATATTATAGTGCATATGTGGTACTTGCATAAATATATATAAACATCAAAATATCTAACATATATTAAATATTCTAGACATGAAACAAATCTCACATCACATAAAACACATTTAATCAGTGGGGAACACATCTTGATGCTGAACTTTAAATCTGGTAGGACAATACAACATTTCCTCTATTGAAAATTAATAGATAAAAACCAAATCTTGCAAGAGCCATGCAAGATCATCATCCCAGCAAAGTTACTAGGGATAATTATATGATCAAGTCCATCCTACTTGGAACTATATTACTCTCAGACTACAGCTAGTAATAGCAAAACGGTAATGAAATTATCAATGAATATTCACAATTAAAATAATAAAACCTTTTATTTCAAAATCTGTTGCTAAGTTTAAATATCATATTATTTTCTTTCCAAATGTCATTTTCCAAAGGTCATTAATATCTTTTTTATTGCTTTAGTTACATAATTCAATCCCAGAATAATTATTTAAAGGTAGGTTATGCCACTTTGAGGCTACTCAAGCACAAATTAGATAGACTGATGTACCTCTTCCTGGAGATGTATATATCATAAGGAGATGTACAACTTTATAGACTGAGATAGAAATGGAGAGCAATTCTCATATTTGCAGAATATAGGAAAATAGTGCTGTGATTTGTACTTTGGGAATAATTAAATCTGCTTCTGTTAGAGGCTTGTTGAGAATGTGAGGTTTGATTTTTATTGCCTGCTAGCTGAGGTCACTTCTTGCAACCTGATGACAATGTTTTTACCAATATAGTCTGAAACAAATTGAGGTCAGTGTACATTTTCTCACAGCCTTGCTCTCAGATTTCTTCCATGAACTGCAGAAGGTTTCAATTTATTGAAGCACTGAAGTAGGTAAGATCCAATCAAAGTAAAAGCAGAATCAATAAATGCTAACCTCAGAGGGATAAATAGTAGTGACATCAGTCAGGGGAAAAAGTTGTTTGCAGATCCAAAACACTATTGTTCTGTACCCAGAAGGAAATGAAAATGCAGCTATAAGTTTTTATATTACTTGTTTATTGAGATGTATTTAACATGTTTGACAAACAACAATATGGATTTTCTGTCTAGGATAGGAACGCACCTATGTGTTTTGGCAAACATTCAGAAAATATAAGCAGTCCTTGGAAGCTAGTTGGATGCCAGTCCAAATTCTACTCATTTCTGTGATATATTTTCCATTGCTTTATCTCTTAACATTTAATAGTTGATGGAAATGAATCATACATTTTAAACACCATGATCAATAAAACATGCATAAAATATTAATGAAACGGTTACGTATTACATTGATTACATGAGTTTGGTAAGAAATAATTTTACATTTAAAGAACACAGTTGTCTCTGCTATCATGTTTTTTAGTAAACAAAGTAACTGTGTAATTGTGTATAAACACTTTAGACAAAAATTATTTTTGTGTCAGCATTATTATGTGGAATATATGATTTAAGAGGAATAAATGTCATCTGTAGCTATAGAATAGTTGTGTGTGTTCATATGTACTTTTAAGCTTGCTTTTAGAAGAACTGTGGTTTTACTTTTTAGCTGAGTATCAGCTAAACTGCATTATGTTAGGTACAGCTCCTCTGTGTAGGCATTCATACAAATTCTTTTCTTGCTCTTCAGGAATTTTTATAAATCAGCATTAACTGTGATTTGTTTTTTCAATCTCCAACAGTTATAATTTTTTTTTCCAAAGTTTAAAACCAGTTTCCTACTCACTGTTCTTCATTTTTGAACAACAGACAAAATGTAAATTGACTGAACTATTTTTAGAATAAAACAAAAATCAGAGGAAAATGGGTTTTTTTTGAGGATATAGCTGTTCTATAAAATTATTTTTCAGCATTTATGGTTTTGTACACTTCAAAAAAAATAGTGTCCTAGTTCTGTGTAAGGAAATTGTGTGGCATGCTATGTTTATTCAGTTGTATTTTTACAAAAAAAGTGCTGCCTGACATGACTAAAATGGTCCTTCCTAAAATGTCTTTCACTATGCCTGCGCAGAAAAATCATCAAAAAATGTGGTTTCTGTTAAGTAGTATGTTAATATGCAGTGATATCCTGACTTTCTTTTAAGCCTGTTTTTAGGCTGTGGTTTAAAGGAACCAAGGAAAAGGTCCTTTGAAAATTTTGCATCTGGCCATGCTGGATCAGATAGATGGTTCATCAGGCTCATATGCTGTTTTTATAATTGGTCAGTAGCGGTTATTTTCAGAAGACAAAAAAAGGGGACAAGCATATAGTGAGATTTCTCTGTATTGTCTCATATCTGAAATGTATTGTTCCAATGAGTCTGGCTAAGAAATGCAAAATCTGGCAAATGGAAATCTGTGTTTTGATATAGTGTAATAAAAATATGAACAACTCTGCTGAGAAAATGACAACAAGCATGTGCACGAGTAAACACAAATTAAAACTTCCCATGAAATAAAGAAACATTTGCCCTCCCCACCATGGGCACTAAAAAAAGTGATTTTGTGAAATATGCATCATAACATAATCACATCGATTGTATTGGAGTATCTGTATCGGTCCATGAAGATTTGCAACAGAAGTAAACTAGCAACTATACATTTGCTTTCTTTTTCTTGTTGATATCTAGTTAAACAATGAAAATAATCTTCATAAATAAATAAATTATTATAATTAATTAAGATAATTATGACATCTTTCCTAACAAGTTAGCATATTTTACAGCTCAGGACATTTGAAACATTTTTTCCCCCTATTTGTTAATGTTCATCATAAATAGGAGACTGGATGTTGTAAAAGGCCACTTAGTCCTCTTTTACTGAAGGATGAAACATGGCTTGACTATAGACATAACCAGAGATAAAGACTTAAACTCCTTAAAAATGTTTGTTATAATCTCTTTGCTAATGTGTTCACACAGTTCACTGTCCTCGTTACAAAGAAAATTTTGCTTAATATTTAACTTAAACCTTATCTTTCACTAACAGAATGAGGACACCTGGTTATAATCCTTTTCATGGTAGTCTTTTTAGTGTGCTAAATAAAACAATACCAGTGTCTTTGACCTTTCCTCCTTAGTTACTTTTTCAATTTTTCTTGCCGTTCTTGTGTGCTGTCTCCTATTTTGACTGAAACTTTATTTCAAAGCAGGTCCAGATCAGACTGAAACTAAGGACATTATAATTTACATTGTAATGTACATTTAATGCATATGGCTTCCTAAATAATATTTTCCTTTTTCATAAAGACAATAATTTCTCCCCCAACACCAATGGTTAATTTATGGACCATTGCGGGCCTCCATCTTTTGAGCAGCAGTGTTGCTTAACTATTTATCCTGCATTTTGTGTTAGTGAAATTTATGTAGCTGAACTGTAACACTGTACTACTGTTAAGTGCTGTTTTACCTGCTGGTTTTAAAACATCTTTATTTTGTCAACTTTAAAAACCAATAATCTAGTATGTTTGCAAACCCTCTAATTTGATTTAATCAGATTTGTTGATGTCATCAACAATTTTTAGAATGTGCTCTGTATTCTACCAGCTAACTCAGCAGAAGTATTGAACAAAACTGGGTCCAGACCAGAAACCTTATATACTAACCAATCAAAAAATTGACCTATTGATTCAATGTGATTTTCAATCAGTTGTTTATGTGTCTCTGAGGATTTAATCTAGTTGTATTTTTCTGCTCTGATTTTAGGAATGCCGTCTTAGACACTACCAAAGCTTTTTTACAAGAAGTATATAATTATTTCCATTATTTCAGTGTTATCTTCTAGGCTAGTTATCCCATCAAAAGATATTTGATAATTATGTCTTAATTAGCTAATGAGACGCAAATTCATTATAATTGCATACTGAAAATCAATTATTAATATAAAAGACACTGCAGGTAAAGACTTATGTATTCACAGTAACAGTTTTATGGGTTTTCAATCTGTCTTTGTCTTGTCAGTGTCAGCTGATGACTTCCAGCAGCAGAATGCAGACTTCATTTTGCAAGCACAGACCAACAGACCAGGCAGCTAGCTCAGTGAACCACACTTCTGTGTTAAAATCCTACATTTTTTTTCTTTAGGCTGTTCAGGCTTCTTATAAGTCTCAGAGTAGGAAACCACAGGGACAGAGAGTAGTTAGTGTTTGTTCTATGCATGTAAATTGTGTTGGCTAAGTAAGACATATTTAGCCATTTCTACATATGAAAATGTGCTCTGGACTGAGAATAGGTGCATTGAGTTACTGTAAGGAAAGGACTAAATAGAAATTTTATGCTGCAGTATTTTTTTACCCTACTTACACATTTTACTACGTATACAGAGAGGAAAATATTTAAAAGTTAAAACATCGACTGTATTCAACTATACACAAGCAAACAGTTACTGTATGCCTGCTGCTCCTCTATCTCTCTGAAATAATGTATTTTCTTAAACACAAATGTTAAATTAATTGTTGCTATGCAATATTTGTCAGAAAATAGAATTATTTCTGCTGAAAATCTATTGGAGAGCTAAAGCAACCTTGGTGAATTAGTAAGATTCACTCATTATTATAATAATCATTTTCTTACCACTTACAAAATGGGAATGAAAATAATTATTGGTATTTTCTTCCCCAAAGCCCTTTCAGCTGCTAATCAATTAAGTGGTGTCCAATCAACACTGACTACATTTGCTACTTAATTTGATCTGTACAGTTTCAGTCTCCAAGGTTAGAAGGGACAGTCACATTATCTGCTTATATAGTATGGCATTAAATGTACTATAGAAGTACTACATCCCGTTCCACAAGCATAAAGACTTACAAAAACTCAGGATCCTATTATTTAAATGTAAAGCATATTTGGTACAGAAGACCATTAAATATGTTAAAATAAAAATCAGAGGATCCAACTCACCACTATGTTTGTATATATAAAAGACGTGATGTAGTCCCAAATCAGAAATTATATTTGTTGCTGTACACAAGCATTATTTCTTCTTTAAAGAGATAAAAATCGTGATGTTCCCAATGTGTGAAAAGTCTAGATAAAATTTTAGTCCGAAATAAAATTCTGTACATGTATAGAGAATCAGGTTTTGGTTTTGATTTTGTTTTCTTTATAGACCTTCTTAAAAGTAGTTAATTGGTTTAAATATAAAACTGCTAAGAATAAAATATATTCAGATGTTGGAAACATCATCTGAAAATAAATCAGACAATGTTCAGCCAAATTACACTCTTTTTCAAGCGGATGAACAAGGAGGGAAGATTTTGCAAGCATATGTGTATTTCTGCAGTCATAAAGCCATTAGTGTCTTCCATTCTCCTTGCTGCAATTGTACTTTAGACTGTGCAGCAAGCATGGCATGGCAAAGGTACCTGAGGGTATAATCACTTATATACAGGGTTTCTGTTCAGTGAGGAGGTCTGCATCTGAGATGCAAAACTGGTAAACGAGTGAAGGCTTTGCAAAATGTAAACAATCAAACATAAAGCTAGTCAAAGGGCATTATTGTGAAGATTTGGTATGTGTGTTCAAGACTCAGCACAGCTTACTTTTTATCACTGTGCTTTTCATCAAACACAAGGAATTTCAATTTTTTTTTCCATAGAATAGAACCATAAATGCATAGTCATAAAAAGGAGATGATGCATTGTAGTTGATATATCAGCTAAGGCTGCTTGCAGTTCTGTTAAAACCTTTTTTTTCAGAAATTTATAATAAAAATTCACCCCTGGGTTAAACCTCAAAGCAGTGACGTCTTATTACAGTATAATTAAAATCAATCAGTTAATTTCTGCTTGATTAATGCCATATACGTGTTCTGCAATATCTAAAATAGTGGCAAATTTAATGTCAATTACATCTGAATAAAGCAAGTTGCAAAGCATTATAAAAACTGTACTTGCAGTGGTTGTGGATGCATAGTACTTATGGCATCTTGCTACAGACCTACAACTGTGAGTTTAATCCTTGCTGTGGATTTGGGTCAAAACTGTACCTACTACATCTATCTACGGATGAGAAAAAGCTTAGGGAAAAAAATCTAAATGTAATGCCAATACTATAATTCTCTTATGTTGCTGGCTTCAGGTTCCATTGTGTGCTGACCTTGATAGGCCAGGGATTGCCTCCTCAATTCCTTCTTCTCCAAGACATGAACTTCTTATTAACTAGAAAGTCCAGAGAGTGCTGACTTTCCCATCTGGTAATGTGCATCTTTTCCAAGTAATTCTCTTTGTGATACTTTATTTCTGGCTGACAAACAAGTTACTTTGGTTTATCTGCCAAGAACCTCTTCTGCCTAATGAGATGAGTAGCCCTTACCTCCCTAATAAGAAAAGCTCTTAGAGGTTTCATCTTATTATTATTCAAGATACATTCAAACACTGTTCCAGGCAGCCATCATATTGTATTCCTTGACATTGCCTTTGAAAAACTGTTCTATAGTAGTTGTATTTTCTCTAGTTCATTTTAGGAATTTTCCCATTCATCATTAAAGTGCCTCATTTTTAGAACATGAGGGTGGCCACACTGCACTAGGTCAGAATTTTGTCTCCTAAAATGGCCACAAAGAGGTACCTAGGGGATGCTACAAACAGAGCAAGTATACATGACATTTCTCACTAATACTTACCCAGTGTCTTGCCAATGCAGCCCAGCAGGCACTTAGCTTCTATTGTTGCAGGAACATACTGCTGACTTGTGTTCAACTTGTTGTTTCAAACAGAAGACTTATCTCTTTCTGTAAACCTACTTTCTAGCCAGTCAGCTTCTAGCCTGTTCTGTTGCATGATGTTATTTCATCCAATGTACAGGGCTATTGAAACTGAAGATACTTTTGTTCATCCATTCTTCCAGTCTGTTGAAAGCCTTTTTCAATGGCAGCCAGTCCTTCAGCATATCATCTGTTCTCCTGTCCAGGGACATGCCGAAAGTGCGTTCTTCCTCATCATGCGCACTGTTAATGAGGATGTTGAAGAGCACTGACCTCAGTATCAACCTTGAGCAATAACTCAGGTTGACGTATAATAGCTGGCTAACAGCTGGGTTTTGAGCTGATGACAACTGCTCTTTCAGCATGGCAATTTAGTCAGTTTTTCACCCAGCTTGTCATTCCATGTATCCAGTACATTTCTCTCCAATACAGCTACAAGAAGACATACTGTGAGACACCATGTCAAAAATGTTGGTAATGCTAGGGTAGCCACTTCTCTTCCCTTGCCCACCAAACTGGTCTTCTCATTCTGTAAAGAAATCAGTTTGGTCAGGCATGACCTGGCCACAGTAAATGGTTATTCTCAGTCTTCCTCCTGTCCTACATGTGCCTTGATGTGGTTTCCAGGAGATATTGCTCCATAATCTTCAACTGAACTAGGTTAGGAAAACCAATCTGCAGCTCCCTGAATCCTTCTTTCTTGCCCATCTTCAAGATAAGTGTGACATATGGGTTTTTCTGAATCACCAGGAACCTTCCCTGCCTATCTTAGCCTTCCAAAGCTGGTGGAGGCTGTTTTTTGCAGCATTTCGACCAGGTCTTTAAGCACTTTTGGATGCAGCATTCTTACATTACTAAATAAGGATTAATTGTCAGGAACTAATTTAATGTTACAATTTACTGAGGAAATTCCCAANGTACTTTAGACTGTGCAGCAAGCATGGCATGGCAAAGGTACCTGAGGGTATAATCACTTATATACAGGGTTTCTGTTCAGTGAGGAGGTCTGCATCTGAGATGCAAAACTGGTAAACGAGTGAAGGCTTTGCAAAATGTAAACAATCAAACATAAAGCTAGTCAAAGGGCATTATTGTGAAGATTTGGTATGTGTGTTCAAGACTCAGCACAGCTTACTTTTTATCACTGTGCTTTTCATCAAACACAAGGAATTTCAATTTTTTTTTCCATAGAATAGAACCATAAATGCATAGTCATAAAAAGGAGATGATGCATTGTAGTTGATATATCAGCTAAGGCTGCTTGCAGTTCTGTTAAAACCTTTTTTTTCAGAAATTTATAATAAAAATTCACCCCTGGGTTAAACCTCAAAGCAGTGACGTCTTATTACAGTATAATTAAAATCAATCAGTTAATTTCTGCTTGATTAATGCCATATATGTGTTCTGCAATATCTAAAATAGTGGCAAATTTAATGTCAATTACATCTGAATAAAGCAAGTTGCAAAGCATTATAAAAACTGTACTTGCAGTGGTTGTGGATGCATAGTACTTATGGCATCTTGCTACAGACCTACAACTGTGAGTTTAATCCTTGCTGTGGATTTGGGTCAAAACTGTACCTACTACATCTATCTACGGATGAGAAAAAGCTTAGGGAAAAAAATCTAAATGTAATGCCAATACTATAATTCTCTTATGTTGCTGGCTTCAGGTTCCATTGTGTGCTGACCTTGATAGGCCAGGGATTGCCTCCTCAATTCCTTCTTCTCCAAGACATGAACTTCTTATTAACTAGAAAGTCCAGAGAGTGCTGACTTTCCCATCTGGTAATGTGCATCTTTTCCAAGTAATTCTCTTTGTGATACTTTATTTCTGGCTGACAAACAAGTTACTTTGGTTTATCTGCCAAGAACCTCTTCTGCCTAATGAGATGAGTAGCCCTTACCTCCCTAATAAGAAAAGCTCTTAGAGGTTTCATCTTATTATTATTCAAGATACATTCAAACACTGTTCCAGGCAGCCATCATATTGTATTCCTTGACATTGCCTTTGAAAAACTGTTCTATAGTAGTTGTATTTTCTCTAGTTCATTTTAGGAATTTTCCCATTCATCATTAAAGTGCCTCATTTTTAGAACATGAGGGTGGCCACACTGCACTAGGTCAGAATTTTGTCTCCTAAAATGGCCACAAAGAGGTACCTAGGGGATGCTACAAACAGAGCAAGTATACATGACATTTCTCACTAATACTTACCCAGTGTCTTGCCAATGCAGCCCAGCAGGCACTTAGCTTCTATTGTTGCAGGAACATACTGCTGACTTGTGTTCAACTTGTTGTTTCAAACAGAAGACTTATCTCTTTCTGTAAACCTACTTTCTAGCCAGTCAGCTTCTAGCCTGTTCTGTTGCATGATGTTATTTCATCCAATGTACAGGGCTATTGAAACTGAAGATACTTTTGTTCATCCATTCTTCCAGTCTGTTGAAAGCCTTTTTCAATGGCAGCCAGTCCTTCAGCATATCATCTGTTCTCCTGTCCAGGGACATGCCGAAAGTGCGTTCTTCCTCATCATGCTCACTGTTAATGAGGATGTTGAAGAGCACTGACCTCAGTATCAACCTTGAGCAATAACTCAGGTTGACGTATAATAGCTGGCTAACAGCTGGGTTTTGAGCTGATGACAACTGCTCTTTCAGCATGGCAATTTAGTCAGTTTTTCACCCAGCTTGTCATTCCATGTATCCAGTACATTTCTCTCCAATACAGCTACAAGAAGACATACTGTGAGACACCATGTCAAAAATGTTGGTAATGCTAGGGTAGCCACTTCTCTTCCCTTGCCCACCAAACTGGTCTTCTCATTCTGTAAAGAAATCAGTTTGGTCAGGCATGACCTGGCCACAGTAAATGGTTATTCTCAGTCTTCCTCCTGTCCTACATGTGCCTTGATGTGGTTTCCAGGAGATATTGCTCCATAATCTTCAACTGAACTAGGTTAGGAAAACCAATCTGCAGCTCCCTGAATCCTTCTTTCTTGCCCATCTTCAAGATAAGTGTGACATATGGGTTTTTCTGAATCACCAGGAACCTTCCCTGCCTATCTTAGCCTTCCAAAGCTGGTGGAGGCTGTTTTTTGCAGCATTTCGACCAGGTCTTTAAGCACTTTTGGATGCAGCATTCTTACATTACTAAATAAGGATTAATTGTCAGGAACTAATTTAATGTTACAATTTACTGAGGAAATTCCCAAAGACAGAACATATTTAAATTTTAGATACAGAACTGGTTTTTTGTTTGTTTTTTTCCTGGATGGCTCTCTGGCACCTGAAATATATTATAATATTATAATATTATTATAATGTCACTCAGTAGATTAATTGCAAATTTAGTTAGGAACTGGCTCTTAACTTGCAATGCTGAGCTATTACAATGTGATTATTACCACCACTCCAAAAAGCAATTATACTGTGATGTAATAGCTTCCAATACGCCCCAGTCTTCAATCTGCAAGTTTGCAATCTGTTCCTTTCTGTTAAAATAATACTTTCCTGTTCTGGAATCTTTAAATTTTTCCATGTATTTCAGCATTCTGCCTACATTAACTTAGTATACACATAGAGAGTAATTAATGTGCTTATGTTTAATTATTTTTACAATGTATGTAGTAAAAATTAACATGTGCTTTAGTGTACAGTGTGTGTGTGCAGTAGTACAGGGTTTCTCACACCATGACATTTTCCTTTATTTTCTTATATTAAATGTCAATTGGTAATTTCCATGTATACAGTCTCAGCAAGGCAATACTCTATATTTTTTATTAACTGCATGCCCAGAAAGACATTATTGCTCAAAATGTTTATCATTTATACTCTTTATTTGGATTAATTTCCTAGTTCGATATCTTAACTTATAGTTCCATTAATTAAGTAATATCATATATACCATGTTTAGTTCCAGTGTTAAGATGCAATGCTGGCAAGCAGGAACAAAGATTTGTTCAGACATAACCACAGCAAAATAATTTGGGTTTTCATTTTGAAGTACAGTCACGTCGTAACACTAGTGTTATTTGGTCATCTGGGCATAGTTGAAATCTGTGAACTATGGTTAGTGGTCCTGAATTACATTATGAGTCTCTAGGGGATGTCAAAGTGTTACTATTGTTTATTTGCGAAAAACAAACAAGCAAAAAATTTTCTCAACTAGTTTTTAACTCTCCTGATCACACTCAAGTTAAGATTTTGTTGTTATATATTTAATTGAAAAAGATTGCTTTGAATCTACTTGCAAATATTTTGTCTCTTAATGCTCTTAATTGGCATTATCAGGGTTCAGATCAGTTGGCAACTGTTTTTGCTATCCCTACAAGAATAATTTTTATGCATTCAGACTGGGATTCTATTTTAATAGAAATTTATTCATGAATAAACATGATGGAAGTTTAGAGCAATAAATGCCTATTTCTAGGCTAACTTCTTGACATTTCTGTATGTTGTTAATGGTTGTTATGAGCTTACTCTGTATTACATTTTTAATTTCCTCTCCACACAGAGGATGAAACTAGAAACCATCTACTATGCCATCCACAATTTGGGTCCATAAACAGAAAAGAGCATAACAACAACAAAAAATAAACAGTAAGTAATTCTTTCCCCTGTGGTCAGTCTGTGGCCAGCTACCTGGATATATTAATATTCTGCAGCTGTTTTCCCTCTCTGAGTGAAATGTCTGACAAGTGAGCAGAGGGACAGTGAGCAGTTAGTTATGGGTTCTTAACCTGCTAGATGTTGATTTCATTTGAATGTTCTTAGACAGTGATAAAAACAGTTTTTGCTGTTCTATACTATTCAGTTTAGACTGATTTGCATTTTCTCAGTGTTTTCATAACTTTGTCATAACTTTCCTATGGTAGAAATGCCTCCTTTCTTGTGACAAGATTGTTTGGTTTTTTTTTTTTTCCAATAATAAGTACAGTTGCCCCAAAGTCACCTGCATAAGTGACTATTATACCTAATTAACTATCAAGTAGGATAGTTCAGTTAGATGACTCCATAAGCACTTTACTGCCTGAAACACACACAGAAAACATGCCATGAATATGTGTAAATCATGGCTTATGCAAAGAGATAATATGGATAGTAAGAGATAGTGAAACTCTTTTTTTTTTAATCCCCAGGACTTCCTCTAAAGGGACATATAGTCAACCAACATGTGATGCAGGGATGGGATTCACATTTTATTTAAGACACTTAAGATGTGTCAGTTAAAATTCTGCATAGGTATCTATGTGTGAACTGGGTGTCTGGACTCCCACTGCTGTGAAGGGTGATCTAGTCAAAAGAGAGTGCGGGATGTTCTTCAGATTGTCCTAGACATATACACTTGATTTCCTTTCTGTAAATTCCCCTGATTGTACTGATGAAATATTTGTAACACCCATAGAGAGCTGGCTGTTACTAGTGAGAAATTGCCTTCTTGCACAGAAGCTGGAGTCAGAAAAGACACAGTAAATATCTTAAATAATACTACAAGCTTATGTTAATGAACTGAAATAAGCTTCAGATATCTACTAACTAAAACACAAAGTCATACCTAAATACTTATATCAAAGTTTAAAAAGTACTTCAAACTTTGAGGTAACTAAGCAGTATAGTTCATCTTGGTTTCCGTAAGGGCAAGTCATGCCTGACAAATTTGGTGGCCTTCTACGACTGGTTTACAGTGTTGGTGGATAAGGGAAGAACAACTTATGTCATCTACTGGGACTTGTGCAAAGCATTTGACAGTGTCCTGCAGAACATCCTTGCCTCTAAATTGGAGAGACATGGATTTGATGGAAGGAATTGGCTGGATGGTCACACTCAAAGAATTGTGGTCAATGACTTGACGTCCAAGTGGAGACATTCAAGAGTCAGTTCTGCCACCTGAGCTATCAGTAAAATACTGACACAGATGTATAATTTTAAGAGTTTTGTTTAAGGGTAAGAATTAAAATTTTCAGAATGTTTTGTTCATGTCTTGTTATATTGATCGACATAAAGAAATATTTTTCTGTCTTTTTCATATTTACTGATTTTCTTTCACAGCAGAATGTAACTTATTTAAATCAATAATATTTTTCACAGTATGTAGCTACTTTGGTTTTATGTTGGTTCTATTACCAAGAAAACATTGAGCATCACATGTTGCTTTACCAACCATGCATATAATGAAAGACAATAACTGCTCTATCCCAATAGTATTTTAATTGTGTTTTCATTAAATCAGCTGGATCAGTAAGAAAACATGTATTTTTGTAGCATTTCTGGTTTGATAAACAATGTGTCTAGAAGAACAAATATTTTCCCCTTTTTAATGGATATATTCTAATAACTTTGTTACCTTTTGGTAAAATAGATATGTCAAGATCAAATTACACCTCAGATGTGTTATTAACAGGTATTCAAATACAGTATACAGAATCAATCTCTGATCTAATGATGGCTACATCAGATAACACAGTGTCAAAGATCAAGGTATCCAGCAGATCTGAAATTATTTTCAAAAAGAAAGTCACCTGTAAGTAGATGTAAATCTTAATTTATGTTTGTTATGTAGAAATTCTGATAGACATGTTGAACTTTCATTGCTTGGTCGAAAAAAAAATGGAATAAAAAAAGAACGCGTGACAATACCAATACCACTTGAAATACATGGACTGAGAAGGAAAGAGAAAGTACGTACTGACATGAGAAAATAAACAAGTTGTCTTTCAAATTGCTAGGTACAATTGCCTTTTGGATAAACTGACAGTATTTTATAAATTGCTAACATGCTGGGTAATAGATACATTGGCAATAGTATGATCTACTGCTAGAAGTCCTCGGTTGTCATTTATTGAATTCACGCAAAGAGTGTGAATATGACAAATGGTACTTGATTAACAGCCTAGTTATAAAAGAAAATGATTGCTTGAATTGCTGGAGGATAAGGGTCTTTTTCTCCCTAGTAGATCATTTGTATCAGTCTCTGAGGAACAATGGATAATTTCTGATGTTCTGTAGCTCTGTGTGATTAGTAGTTGCAAGTTAGGCCTATGGCTTGCATCCTCTTGTTTCCTTTTGAAGTTTTCTACAGGGGTAACATACTAGACTTAATTGGCCACCATTCAGATATGCTGTGCTGCACTATAAATCTCTAAGACCTGGGATGGAGACATAACAATTTTGGTGGGCACGAACTAAAGGGTGAAGCCCTCCAGAGCCTACTAAATCTAGTCTTTGAACAGTTTGAAGAGTTCTGCTCAAATAATCATAGATCATAGAATCATAGAACGTTTTGGGTTGGAAAGGACTTTAGAGATCATCTCATTCCAACCTCCCTACTGTGGACAGGGACACCCTCCACTAGACCAGGTTGCTCAAAGCCTCATCCAGCCTGGCCTTGAACACCTCCAGGGATGGGGCATCCACAACCTCCCTGGGCAACCTGTTCCAGTGTCTCACCACCCTCATAGTGAAAAATTTCTTCCTAATNCCTCCTTTGACCTGCTGCTAATGCTTCTTTTGATGCAGCCCAGGACACGGTTGGCTTTCTGGGCTGCAAGCGCACACTGCTGGCTCATGTTGAGCTTCTCATCCACCAATACCCCCAAGTCCTTCTCCTCAGGGCTGCTCTCTATCCATTCTCTGCACAGCCTGTATTTGTGCTTAGGATTGCCTTGACCCACATGCAGGACCTTGCTATGACTATGACAAACAGTGACTATGTCACTGTTTGATTGGTTAAAACTTGTAGAAGACTCTGAAACTTTTAATCTTAGCTTTTCTTTTTTAAAAACTTATTATAGAAAGATTGTAAATGGTTTTAAGTTTATATTTGATGCAAAACCGTAAGAAAGCATCACATTTTCTCTACAATATTCAAAAGTAACTGGGTGTTTTGACAAAACATCAAAACATTAATATTTTATCTTTTCTCTATTTTATAATGTATTTCTTCCACTTTTTGAATAGGCAATCGAAATTCTCCCTTTTCTGAGTTTCTGAAAAGTATAAAGCTATTCTATCTGTTATTTTTAAAATATTATCTTTTTTCTTCAGTCTGAAAATCAAACTGTCACTCAGAAATGTGAAGTGCCTTTCTTATCTACATTTTGGTCTTATGCTCATGTGCAAAACATATAAAAAACCTTTTTGCAAAATTATTTTCAATTGGATTAGAGCTGCTTTTCCAAAACTCTCAGGTTATACTTCTGTAAATGTCTACGTATTTGATAAAGGAATCTACCTATACACAAATTTCTCCTGTCTTTTTCTGTAGGATCAGAATCTCAATCACTAATATCTTCATTAACTTCAAAGTGAAATCCCCTTAATTATGTAATTCTGAAGACTCTGATCATTATCACACATTTAATGTTAATGAAGAAAAGCAGAATCTTCACAATTTAAAACTTTAATTAGAAAACCGGAAAAACTTAAGTGTAACTTGCTGTCTCATTTAAGTTGCAGCACAGTAATTGTTGGTGTTTTACACTAGATGATACTTTTCTGAGAGATTACATGAGAGATGGAAAGGGAGGAAAGTGGGTGTAAAGGGACAGAAAAAAAATGAGTCATTCAAGAAACAGAGCTAATGCAGTCACCTCAGATTTGACTGAAGGTGGCAGTTATGAAGGCTGGAGCACAGGAGATTTACTTCTTATGCCACCAAATGGCTATTCTGATTTTAATAGTAATTTGTTTTCAAAAACATTATTTTGAGCCAAAGACAGTGTCTCTTGCTTACTCCTGCTCCAGATGGTGACCTATCTCAGAGCCCTTAGTCCCTGTCCCACTGAAACTTCCATCCTTCTCTCTGTTAATTCAACAAATTCTTCCATGTCAGCCTATTTCCCTGTTTAAATCAAATCTGCTATCCTTTATTCACTGTCAAGTTTTAGCTACAATTAAGTCTTTCAACTCTGGTCTAGTTCTCACTTTGTTTCCCTTTCTTCTACACCCACACAGTCTGGTCTTCACATTGTTGAATCTTTGGTGCCCATTCAGACTGTCTTATTTAATTTTTCTCTACCTTTTACAGTTTAGATAATATTTTCTACTTTTCTCTTTGTCATCTCAGATTATTTCTAAATTAGAAATAGCCAGGAAGCAAGCTCAAGAGCATACTTCAAAAACTGAGTTGTGCACTATTAATTCATTAGCTGACTTCCTGATTCAGTTTTCAAAGTAGGAAGTTGGTACCATGATTTCTAAATACATGCAATAACTTTAGAGACAATTTTAGTTGTGTTATGTAACAAACTAAAAAGGAAGCTTTCCCTGAAATACACACACCCACACACTGAGCAAGATTTATAGAAAAACTCAGGTTGAAATGTTGAGGATATTTTAGGATCTGTCGTGAGAATTGATAATGGCTTTTCCTCACTGATTTTAACAAGGTAAGACATGTTCCACTCATGCATTGAGAAGAGCCAGAATTTTTTTAAAATCACATGTCTTCATTATTCATCTACACTGAAGTACGTTCACTAAAAGCCAGTAGTGAGAAAGCAAGATTTCTCTGCAATTTTCATGGTAACTTGCTATACCTGTTATGTTTTTGCAAGCTGCCAAGACCCACTCTCCTTCACAGTATCTTCAGTCATCTGTCTTCAAATTCTTGAAGTATATTTTGCTACAGCGTGTGTTATATTCTGAAACGTGTTTTCAAATATTACACATAACAGTGTCATTCGGTACTTGAATTTCTGAGCCTCAGTTTGTAACCCAAAGAACACTGCCAGAGGGCAATGATATCATGGGTTTATCTGGTATCTTCTAGACTCAGTGCCCTAAGATGATTAGGAGCAAGGACTGTAAAATCTGAAAGTGTATTCCTCGTCTGAAAAATGTCCAGAAATCACGTGTTGTTTTTTTTTTTCTTTTTTTTCTCATGTCCACAACAAATTTCTGTGCTGGATTTACAAATTAAAAGTTTCCAGAGTTCCGGAAAGTTAGACATCTTTTTTATTGTTATTATTCTGCTTCCTTCTTCCCCCCTCTCCGCCTCCAGCAATAAGCATATTGAAGCCCAAACTGGATCATAGATACACCTGTGCAACCCCTCATCATCTAATTATGACCCTAGAGGTAGCGGGCAGCGACACTGCCTTCTATTGCCTTGCTCAGATGTAACTAATAAGAATTTATTAAGGTGTTATGTGATGATGGGTAGGTCAATAGGCATGATGGTTTTGCAGGGTTGGTACAAGAGATTTCATCATTGCATTGATTTTATCAATTGAAAGTGATTGTTGAGTAGAATTTACCAGCCTTCCATTAAATGATTTTACAGAAAATGAATAAAGATATATTTGTTTTGTAAATTATTTTCCTCTAAATCTCACTGTAAGTTTGGGATTTTTTTTTTTTTTTCATTCCTTTCTGTTAGATAAAATTTCAGTACATTTGATTTTTTTTATCTCAACTTCCCCATTCAAGGGAACTAAACTTATACATTTGTTGAATTTGTTGTGAAATAAAGGATTTTGAGTTCTGCTAATAAACACTGTGATATATGTAAGTGCATTTAGATGGCACTTTAGATGAAAATCTAATGTAAGCATAAATCTTTAGTTTATAGCAATACCTTAAAGTTTTTTAAACTTAACGATTTTTCTTTCTGCTGACACATGTGATAAAAGCATTTTTCTGCAGATGACAAAATAAGGTAGGTGGCAAACACTAAATCCAAAACACTAAGAGCTGTTTGACAGAGTTAGTTTCTCAAGTTGCACAAAAATAGGGTCCTGAAAGGATTTGATGAATCATAGAACCACAGAATCATAGAAGAGTTTGGGCTGGAAGGAACCTTAAAGATCATCTTGTTCTGACCTCCCTGCTGCGTGCAGGGACACCTTCCACTAAATCAGGTTGCTCAAAGCCTCATCCAACCTGGCCTTGAACACCTTGAGGGATGGGACGTCCACAACTTCTTTGGGCAACCTGTGCTAGTGTCTAACCACCCTCATCATAAAAAACATCTTCCTTAAGTCCAGTCTAAATCTGCCCTCTTTCAGCTTAAAACCGTTACCCTCATTCTATCACTACACTCCATAATAGAGGGTGCTTCCCCAGCTTTCCTGCAGGCTCCCTTAAGGTACTGGAAGTCTGCTATAAGGTCTCCCTGGAGCCTTCTTCTCTTCTTCTCTTCTCTTCTCTTCTCTTCTCTTCTCTTCTCTTCTCTTCTCTTCTCTTCTCTCTTCTCTTCTCTGCTGGATGCAGATGCAGTACTCTAGGTAAGGTCTCATAAGGGGGAAACACATCCTAGCGCA
>VZTO01004519.1:0-22836 GCA_013400615.1 Syrrhaptes paradoxus
TGGAACTTTCAAGCAAGTTAGAAAGTGGTCTAGAACAACACCCCTGCCTAAAAGCCCAGCTCCAGACCTGCACCAGCTGCACCAGCACCACCCCAGCTCTACAAACACCTGACAGCAAAGGACTCGCTGCCTCTCAAAGGCTCTGAGAAGGGAAGGCCTTGAGTTTTAATAATGCTTCTAAGGAAAATGTTTCTGGTTTTTTTTGCATTTTGCATTCCATTTAGAAAATGAAACAATGAAGTATTTGGGATTTTCTCCTGTTTCCTTCTCCTTGAGGGAGGGACCTTAGGCAGGGACACCTCCCACCAGCCCAGGTTGCTCAAAGCCTCATCCAGCCTGGCCTTGAACCCCTCCAGGGATGGGGCATCCACAGCTTCCCTGGGCAACCTGGGCCACTGTCTCACCACCCACACAGGAAAAAACTTCCTCCTACTACCTCATCTAAATTTCCCCTCTTTCACCTTAAAACCGTTACCCCTCGTCCTGTCACTTCACCCCTGACCAAGAGCCCCCCCATCTCTCCTGTAGCCCCCTTTCAGCACTGGAGGCTGCTCTAAGGTCTCCCCGGAGCCTTCTCTTCTCCAGGCTGAACACCCCCAACTCTCTCAGCCTGTTCTCATACGGGAGGTGCTCCAGCCTCTGACCATCTCCGTGGCCTCCTCTGGCCCCGCTCCAACAGGTCCATGTCCTTCCTGGGCTGGGGACCCCAGATGTGGACACAGTACTGCAGGTGGGTTCTCACCAGAGCAGAGGGGCAGAATCCCCCCTTTCTCCTTCCGTCCAAGCCAGGCTTCTACCCTGCAACTCCTCTCCCAGCGGCGATGTCCCAGGGACCAGCAGCCACGTGGGAGGGACTGAGTCACCCGCCAGCACCACGGCTGCAGGAAGCCAACCGCTGGGGAAGCGGAGCCGAGAAGGGCAGGGTGAAGCGGGCAAACAGCACACAGGACAGGTCCTGCGCAGGGGGAAGGTAGGATGCTTGTCTCCCCCAGGGCTGTGGGTCTGTCTGGCCAGGGGTCTCCCCATGTTCCCCCCACCAACTGTCCCAATCAGCACAAAGCCTTTTCCCTTGTCACCCACCCTGTCCCCTCACCAGGCTTGAGAAACGGCGCTGGCCTTTGTAGGAGGTGCCCATGTCAGGCACATCCCGTCACTGTGGCATATGGCACATGAATCATTCACAAAGCTGGGGAATTAATTATTTATCCAAACAACAGACCAAACACTTTACTAATTGTCCTGGTAGGAAAGAGCTGCAAAGGGGGTAGGAGATGGAGTAGACATCAGGTTGGAGACTGGCACCATTCATGAAAGGAAAAGAAGAGAAGAGATAGAAAAGTCTTCAATGGTGTGACCAAAGCATTACTCTGCTTTTGGACTTGGCTCTTTACTGGTTTATCCTATAGGACAACCCTCCTTGCAACGGTACAGGCTCCAGCAGAATAATCCTGTTGGGATGCTGCATTTGTGCTCTGACTTAATGCTGCTTCTCCAAGCCTTGTATCTGCTCTCCCAAACTTCCTTGCCCGCAGGTGCGTTGTCCTTCCTTGGTTAGGAAAATCCAGGGGGAATAGCCTGCTCCTAGCCTGGGTGTGCCCATGCACATGCATGGGGTGCCAGGCACGCTGCTGGGGGTGGTACCTCAGCCACGACAGGCTGCAGCATAGGAATAATCCTGCACACAGTTTTTGCCAGCATCCGTTCAAGGACCATTCCCTCCATCGCTGGACCTCCAAGACCAAAAAGACCACCTAAGACAGGCAGATTTGGGGTTGTGCAAGGTGCACTAAATACCAGAGGGCAAAGCATCCTCACCTCTGCCATAGGGGAACGCAGGGGAACGGCAAAAAGGGCACCGGGCACTTTCCAGGATGGTCATCCCAAAATCCAGGCAGCACCACAATGAGCAACAACCTGCCCTCCTTGTCCTCACACGCTTTAGCCCCACAGCAAAGAGAGCATCCTAGGAACCGCTCTCTCCTGCTTCACCCCAGCAACGGCTGAAAATCAGGTGCAGGATTGCACCGGCAGGTCAGAGGGACAGGCTGGGCTCATGACAGCCGTTTGCCTTTGCAGGGAGGGGACTTTGGGTTTTGGAGAAGCCATCTGGGCTTGGAGAGCTGGGCTTTCCTCCACCAGCACAGGCTGGTGTCTGTCCGGTCGGCTCTGGGTTTGCTAAAGGCACAGCAGGCACCACCGGTGATCATTCATTCCTGCCGTCCCTTGGCCACACTCCACCCCACAAAATCCCTTAATGAAACCCACAGTGCCCAAGGGCTTCACAAAAGGCATCCGGGTGTAGCGGCTGTTATTAAACCCTTCGAAAAACCCTAACTCCAGCTCTTCCTTTCATTAACCCTGGTGTATTTATCCTGCTTTTACAGCAGCTGCTTCCCCAGCTTCTGAGCAGCACAACTTCACAAGGGCCTTTTCATTTCCATTTTGATGTTTTTTTCCCCCATTGTTAGAAGTGTTCCCCCACCCCTTCACCTCTCACGTAACGTGTTATTGTATTACCGCTGCAACTGCTATGAAAAAAAAAAGCCAACACAGTGCTATGATGATGCTCAGGCACTGGAGTGTATGAAGCACACACCCACCTGGATATTTGCAGAGGGAGTTTTAACCCTTCTTTCTCCACGAGCTCTTTCAAATACGGTGTAGGACAAGGTGGGCTGGTTTAGGGTCCTCATCATTCATTACACTAACAGCACCCGGGAGCAGGGAGCTGATGCTCCACTTGCTGATGGCTGAAGATCCTTCAACTTCTCCCTCTTTGGACCATTCATTAAGAGGTCACCAAGCTCCCACTGCCCTTTCTGACCACTTCCCCCCTGTTTGGTCCAGGACACGCTGCATCAAGCAGGTGATAAGCCCAGCCCCAGCACCCAGCCAGGTCTGGTTCCTGCACGGGCACGGCAAGCATCCCCAAGCCCCGGGGAAAACACAGACGTTCCCCTCCCCAGCTCTGCCTCGGAAGGAGCGAAGGTATTTCATGTACATTTTCAGAGAAAAATATTTTTAGCTGGGGGAGAACAGGCTGGGGTTTTTTTTCAGGCAGCGATGATGATTTGGAAACCACAGGTTATAAACAGAGCGGGTTTACAAATGTGACTATTAGTTCCCCAGTGAAAGCTTCAGCATCAGGGAGTTTTAGGTGGGCGTTGATTTCCACTGAGATGAAAAAAAAAATATCTGGATTTATTGACACAAGAAGCAAACACCAGTTGAACCCAAGCCAGTGCTATCCATTCGTGCACAGGGACCGAGGACCGCTCACGGCAGCAGCCCCTCATTAGTCTAATTGACGCCAGGGAGAGCATGCCCAGGAAATCCCACTGCTCAAGGAACCCCAGCGTGGCATCTGGGGCCGTGATGCCACCTCTCCCATTGGACATAAGGCAAAAAGTAAGTCCAGAATGGAAGAGTAATACCCTGTGTCACCCTTGGAGGGACACGGGGCAGCAAGTGATGCTGGGTCCCTCTGGGTCCATCAGGGATGGATCCTGGGGTGGGTGCTGCTCACATGGATACCCGCCCTGGTCCATCATCATGGACCATCAGCATCCCAAACCTGTCGGCACATCCCACAGCAAGTACTGCCCTCCACCTCTGATGCTCCCAACATCCCCTCCGCCACAGCCTCTCGCCAAGTGGCAACAAGGTCCCAACGACCATTAATTCTCCCAATTATCAGCAGTCTCTGTACAGACACTCGCATATTAATCAAGCGTAAAGTTTTAGTCCGCAAAGATAATCCTGCACCCTCTGATCACCCACGCACAGCCCCCGTGCAGACTTCGCCACCCGCCTTACGCAACCGACACTGCGTGAACCGCCAAGTGCAAACCCTCTCCCGCAAGCTGTTTGCAAGTCATTTGCCAGCCGAGGATTATTTACCGCAGAAATTTGCCAATAATTCAGCAGATCAAACAGGCAAGTGTTTCTTGCTAGGGAGGCGCAGCCGTGACGCTGAACAACAGCGGCTTTGGCAGCACCGCACAGCAAAAGCGAGAGCCGAACAGCCCATGACCTGGTCCCAGCTGATCCCCCAGATCCTCTCCAAAACTGGTCCAGGGTGAAAACCTGTGGGTTGCCTCCTCTGCCCATCAAACAGAATTCATCCCAAAATCCCAGTGAGACCATGCCAGAGCTGGAGCAAACGGGATGCAAGGGGGATGACAGTAGTGAAGCAAATCCCAGAGGGCTGTGCCCCATAACCGGCGATGTCGGGGGGACCCAGGCACCTCCCGGAGGGGCGAATGGCGCAGCATTAGCAGCCCTTCACGGATAGTTGATTCCCTGGCACGGGGCCCGGCGCGACACTGAACGGAGCTGGCGAGGCTTTTGCGAGTGAGTAATTGCCGAGCGCTGACTCAGCACCGGCTCCGTTACACTCACTCGCCCAGAGCCGCGGAGAGGGCAGGGAGAGGTCTGCAGCAAACCCCCCCCCCGCCAGCCCAGTGCTTCCCCTTGGCCCAGGCATCAAAGGATGCCCGGGACAGGAGCCACCGATGGGCATTTCCCAGCCACCGTGATGCTTTCTGCAGGCTCAGCCCAGCACCGCAGCTGCGCAGCGAGGCCGAGACATCCCCTCGTGTTGCTACCAGAGATGGCATGCATCCCACACTGTCCCGACAGATATAACCACCTTTGCCCAGCCCAGGAGCAGATGTAGATGCAGAAGAGCCAGCAGCATCCAGGGCGATGCCCACCGAGAAGCATCACCCCATCACCAGCACACCAAGACACCCTGGGTCCTGCTCCCCAGCGAGGCCATCCAGGTTCACCATGGACCAAAAGAGTCAAAACATTCCTGCTCATGTTCTCCTCAAGCCTTCTCCCAAGCCCAGTCCCTACCTGCACCTCTCCACCATGGACAAGCAGCACTCATTGCCACATCCCTGGCAGCACCAGGTTCAGCATCCCCCTTCCTCCTCCAAACCCCCAAACAGGTGTCACGTCCCATGTGGTGCCACCACCCTGCAACCCAAGAGACAGGACTGTGCAGCAAGCAACTCAGGAGGGACACCAGGTATCTCACCTGGATCCTGTGCCTCAGTTTCCCAGCCAGCCCTGCAGCTGCTCAGCACCCAGCAGAGCTCGTGAAGTGATCAGAGATCCACAGGCACCATCTCGTTGTACACATCAAACCAGCTCCTCTGAACATGGGGTTTCCATCAGCACACGAAAAGCAACCGCCACCATCCAGGCACACCCCTTCCCTGGGACCCCTCAGTGGGTGCAGGCACCCACCTGCCCCCCACACACAACGGGCCAGGGGTGGTCATCCTGGGATGCTTCTGCTCAAGCCAACCAACGTTGTCTAGCATAAGTTTAAATATCTCTGTTCATTTCTATGTCACCACCACACCACAAGCACAACTCAAATCTGGGCCACGTCCCTGACAGGTGACACAACCAGCACCTGTGAAGCTCTGTGCACCACCACCCCCAGCATCGCTGCTGTGCGCCAGGATGCTGAGCAAGCATCACCTGCAAACACAGCCCCATGCAGACCTCGTTCCCAAACCCCCAGCACCTGGCCAAGGCTGGAAAGTGCTTGGGAAGGCAAGAGGAGAAGACATCTTCTCCCTCCCCACGTAGGGTTTGTTCAAGACCTCTCCCTGACCACATCCATTTGCTTGGCTTATCAGGCCATGCTCCTACTTCATCCTCACCTCACCCCATGCCAAGACAGGTGACAGATGCCAGGCCACCAGCTGAGGAAAGCTAGATGTGATGCCCTCAGAGCCAGCCCTCCTCACCCAACGGGGAACCTCATCCCACCATCAGCTTCCCACAGCAAAGCAAACACCAGAGCCTCCAGTGTGGGGAACCATCCTCCCCTCCCTAACTGGGATGAAGGAACACCACTGACAATGGCAAAACAGGGCTTTGCCCTGCATCCTGGAGGTCGTGTGCCCATCCAGACAAGCCCCCGTGCCCAGCTGCCCAACGCCGCCAACGGTCTCATGCTGCCCGACTCACCCGCTGAGGACCACGATGAAGTCCATGACATTCCAGCCGTTGCGCAGGTAGGAGCCCTTGTGGAAAACAAATCCCAGAGCCACGATCTTAATCCCAGCCTCGAAGCAGAAAATCCCAATGAAATAGGGCTCCGTCTTCTCCTGCCAGAGGGGAACCAGTGACACGGTCAGAAGAGGAGATGAATCAAACACAGCAACACAGCTCCAGCCATTTCCCATTGACCCAACTCCCATCCATCCCATCCCACCTTCCCCAGCCCCATCCTCCCCTTTGGGAGCTCTCCCAGCCCTTCCTTAGCCTTTGAAACAAAAACCCAGGGGTACAACCCACTCAAGTTGCCCAGTCCCCCTTCCCTACCCCACTTTTAAAGGGGCTTAAACCTTCCTCAACCCTTTTCATGGAGGAGGAGTGTGTGACAGCAGCCCCAGGAAGGCTGGAGGGGCTGGTTCCAGAGGAAACCTCCTGCCCTACCACCCTGAAATCAAAAGAAATTGGCTGGTGGGCTGGGGTGGCTCCCCTTTGCTGGTGCCCCTGCCCACCCGCAAGACCCCCTGATGCAGGGGGGAGAGGGACGGCTGCGGGGTACTTACTAATCTCCGTGACATGGGCGTCTTGTCATCCTCGGGGAGGTGCTGCTCGAGGGCCAGCACGATGCAGTTGGCAATGATGGTCGCCAGGATCATGTACTCAAAGGGAGTGGAGGGGAGTTAAGGAGCAGAGAGAGGTGGATGAGATGTCCCCAACCCGCCAGCCTGCCCCTGCCCACCCTTTATTTCACCTGTTCCACTTTCCCCACAGGAACACGCACACACGCAGCCCAGGTTTCACCTCCCGCTGCTCCTGGGCTGGAGGGTGAAGCCCACTTTGGTGCTGTTTGGAAATGAGAGGGGTGACAAGAGAACCGAGAGCCCTTAAGACCTTTCTCACTGGAGACCTTCTGAGCCTCATCACCTCCTTCCTTGCTGGGCTGGGAACTGCTGCTTGTGGTGGGAGGGCAGAAGGACAGACATAAGTATGAAGGTGGACAGCCAGGCTGGGCTGTGTCTGGAAAGGGTTTGGCACGGTCCCTGGCAGCGTCAGGGAGGCTCTCCCTGGCATGGCATGCTGGTGGCCAGAGCTGGCATGCCCCTGCGTGCCATGGCCCTGCTGCTCGCGTGCTTTTTCCTTCATGGAGCAACAGGAGACGAGGCTTAGAGGTAAGGGGGGGGTCACAGGCTATCAGCAGCCCTGGTCCTAAAGCATCCCTGGGGGAGGGACCACCTGCACAGCAACCCTGGCAGGTCCTGGGGATCCCACCTGGATCAGCCCACCTCATGTCCCGCATTGGCAAGGTGGACATGCTCTGGGAACTGCAGGTCCCTTGCCAAGCACCCCACGGGTGGCCAGGCGATCCCAGGCAGAGCTGGGAGCTGCACAGCACCGAGCTGAGCACTGGCAACTCAAGACACTGATGGTGCCGGGGTCTGAGCAGAGTGGAAGCTCCCTTTGGAGATGTCCCAGCTCAACCACACTCCAGCGAGACCCCAAGCAGCACCTTAACGGCAGGATCTTGCTGGACCCTTACGAGCATCCTACATCCTGCAGACGTGTCTAGGGCTTATGCACCTCCAGGAGCAGCCCCGCGCCAGGACAAGTGGCAGCNAAGACACTGATGGTGCCGGGGTCTGAGCAGAGTGGAAGCTCCCTTTGGAGATGTCCCAGCTCAGCCACACTCCAGCAAGACCCCAAGGGGTAGCAGCAACTTAACGGCAGGATCTTACTGGACCCTTACGAGCATCCTACATCCTGCAGACGTGTCTAGGGCTTATGCACCTCCAGGAGCAGCCCCGCGCCAGGACAAGTGGCAGCAGATGCTGGCATCTGAGGAGCCGAGTGGGGAGGGGATCAGAGGAAAGGGTAGGCTGATGGCCAGGAAAGCACCTCAAACTCAGCTCCCTGCTGCCTTTTGCTTCACAGGGGCCACTGAGAGCGAGGTGTGGATGTAGCGCTCCCTCCTCCTGCCTGGCCCACCGCCAAGCCCTGAAAACAAAGCACTTCCAAGCAACAGGATGGCCACATCTTTCCAATTTCCCATCCATCTTTACCGTATCTTTGCAGTAAAAGCCCTGTTGTCCTCAATAACTAAATGAGGCAAGATTCATCAGCAGGCAGCACATCCCTTCCCCGCTCCCTCCACGCTAAAAACCCACAGACTGTCACCACTGGCGTCAGCGGCCACGCCGGGAGGGGACTGCCACCTTCCCAAGGCTTGTCTGCGGAAAGGGGATGTGTTCCCACCTGGGACGGATATACCCATACAGAAACCACACACAGTCCCACTGTCCCGAGCTGACACAGGTAGCAGCAACCCGGCTGAGCCCTTCCCCACCGCACCAGGCTCCTCCAGACCCAGCAGCTTCGGGTTTGCACCGCTCAGGCCAGGGGCTGCCAGCACCGGGCCATCACCCCCAGGAAAAGGGATGATTTCCTCTTTTGCAACCTTGCCTTTTGGCAACCAAAGCCGCTGACTACAGCAAGAGGCTTTAAACCAGCGGGCAAGAGAAGACATCCCAGTGCTGGCCACGAGCATGGGAAACTGGAAACCATGCAGTGACCCCGGTGGCTCGTGCACGCTGCGGCACGGCACAGTGGGAGCGGGGCTGGGCATGGGAGTGGGTCCCCAGAGAGCTGGCAGGAGGGGCAGCCAAGGAGAGCCCGCAGGAGTTGGGACGTATCGAGCCTGGGAGGGAGAAGAGCCAGGAAAGATCCAGCCAAGGCATTTAAAAGGCCACTCAGGGAAATTAATGGTTGCTAAGTTAACGGCAAACCAAAAGAGACACCACCGCAGAGCTCGCTCCTGCGGGCTCGGACACAGTCCCCAAAAGTTTTCCTCGGAGGCTTAACACAAGTGAGGATTTCATCGCACAGCCACATGCTTTCCCTGCTTCCCACCTCCGGCTGCACGCTTCAGCCGAGACGCAGCCCGCGGCGCTTGGCCCTGAGCCACCGGCCTCTTTGGGGTCTTTTTGTTTAATTTTCCTGAAAGTCTGTGAGCAATTAGCACAGGCTTAAAAGCAGACAGCATGTTAGCGGGGCGGTGCAGCCAGCTCCCCAGGCGCTAGGCACATTTGCCTAGATGAGAAGTGTGGGAAAGGCACGGCAAGTCCGTCTGTCCTCCCCAGCACACCTAAACCCGCTGAGCATCCCCTGCTCCCCACCACCACGCCAGGCATCCACCGCCGCCTCCTCCCTCCTGTGGCCACTAGTCCCACAGGGAAAACACCCCAGGGTGGGAAAAACCCAAATTCTCCAAAGCCGGCAGTGTGGAAGCCCTGCCTGGGGGGCCCAGGACCACCTCTAATGGCTCAGCTTGTCCCTATATTTCCTTGCTGGCTCCAACATCTAGCTTGGCAGTGCCAGGACAGCACACATCTGTCACAGCCATGGGACCGCATCCCTGCTCCACCTCCATCGAGTGTGTGGCACGTGGGTCAACAGATATCAAGTCTAAGGGAAAGCCCAGTTTTCCGAGGACCCGAGCCTGAGTTATCACATCTGGAGCTGGGGGAGAGCTGCAAATCCCACGCCCCCGACACTCCATCTGTGCCAAGTTTTGAGAATCCGAGGGTGAAAAAAAACCCCTCCCCAAGAGAAATTTTACTCCACCTCTGCCAAGCAAGCATCCTCCTGGCTCAGGGCTGGAGCCCACCAGCCAATGCGCTATCGCTCCTTCCTTTCCTCTCTCATTAAGTGTCTAATTACACGACCTTCCAGCCACCCAAAATGCAGAGTAGCACTTGCCTCCCTCGGAGCCCAGTAATGAAAGCCCGTCTCCCTCCAGCCTTCTCCTCCCTCCTTCGTCTGGCTTCTCCTGGAGGATCATTAGGGAGCCGATAAAAATAGGTTTTCTTATTGATTTATCTCCTTTACCCACCGCTCTCTCCCCTGCGCCGTTGACTTGTTTCCTTAGCAACTCCGCTGATCCCAGCGCACGCCACACCCACAGCTCCATGCGTCCCTCCCGGTGCGTTTGAGGTGGGGAAGGTGCCCTCAGGCCACGTGAACTCCCCCCAGACCCATGCCTCAGCCCACCCAGAGCAGGCACTGTGGGCTAACCCCACACCTGGAGCTGGAGCTCCTTGGTGGGTCTGGCAGGGAGCACCACGGAGATGCCTAGCCCGCCGTGCATCCTTGCTTCCAGCTGTGACCCCCCCTTCACCTCCCTCCCCAGGTGGGTGCCAAAACCAGCCCCCCAGAACATCTCGATTGCTAACGCAGGGGGTATGCCCAGCTCCAAGCCCTGAAGATGGGTTTATGGTGCTGATGGCATATCGATGCAACCTCCCCAAGAGGCTGGATGCAAGATAAATCCCTCCCCAGATGCAGGTGAGGGCTGGGAGCTGTGGAGAGCCCCCCTCCATCCCTCCATCACTTCGGTGACCATACTTTCTCCCCACTCCTGGGCAGGCAGGTGGGGAAGGAGCGGAGACAGAGGAGTGGGGCTATGTGGGCATCTCCAGAAGAGCTTCTGGGGAAGCCTACACCAGAGGGTCAGCGAGAAGGGCAGGAGCAATTTATAACCCCTCCTGTGTCACCCTGACTGTGTCACCCAGCCCAGCTCTAATATTTCCTAGAAACTCAAGTCTCCGTTTCCCACAGCTCCCCAGGACCTGCCGCACCAAGGGGCTTTCCCTCCTCCCTGGGTGCTGATGAGAGGGAGCTTCAGTTCCTACATCTTTGGACTTCATCTCGCTGGTCCCAACCCTGCCCAACTGTCTGCCCCATACAGACCTTCCCGTGCCCTGTCCACCCAGGGCACGCCAGGAACAAAGACTCCCCCCTTCCCCATCCCCAGAACACCCTGACCCCTCTCTGCTCTGCACCCTGGCAGGAAAGCCAACACTTCCTCCCCAAGGCTGTTTTCCAAGAGAAACCCAAAATGCCAAATGGAGCAAAGACCATGAGGGGTCCTAATTCAGCTCAGGGTTTCTCCAGCCCTAGAGCACCTTCCTGGCTTGTCTCCAAGGACACGAGAGATCTTCACCCAGCAGATAAGGCTGCCCAGTGCCCTCCAGCAGCTGCAGAGCCGTGGTCCCTTGGGGCTGTCCCCACCCCTGTGCCCTGCCACCCAGCGCTCCCAGCCCATCCCTGCTTTGCTGGGGTTGGCAGAAAGTGATGTCCAGAGGGACAAGGTGCCCACAGACCCCAAACACACACAGAAAAACAGGCTCAGAAGAGAGCGCATGGGCTTGGGGTTGTGCCTGTGGCTCTGCACAGCTTGCGGGGAGCACCCAGGCGAGATGCTCAGCCTGCTGAAATCTCACTGCACGGGCATGCCTCGACTTCAGAGACTCTACTCGCTATCTGCAGCCACAGATGTTTCTGCTTGTGACTCCAAAATGTGGCATCAGGGGCTAAACAGACGGCAGTGCCAGCCAGGAGCCAGTGGGGCAGAGCTGTCCGCATCACTGCCGCTCCCATAGGGATGCGGGCGCCCGCCTGCCACGTGCAAACAGCTCCGTGGAGATGCCTCTCCTCTCCCCCACCTCACCCTGCGCTTAAAAACTAGAAATCAAATCTCTTTCCTCTCCTCCTCCTTTTTTTTTCTTTTTAACAAAAAAGAACCACATCATGTGATGTTCCTGCCTTAACATCAGTTTTTTAACTTTGGTTGCCACAGCAACAGGATGCAACTTGGCGTCACCATGACAACAGCTGCCTCTGTTTAAATTCAACCATCTGACAGGCTGCCTCACTCTTCCCCGGCTGTCAAAAAGATGGACCTGCCATTACACCTACTCGCCCCTCCCCAAAAAACCCCCATTTTAAAATCTGATGAATGAAGGGCGCAGAAAACAGCCTTGGAAGGGAGGAAAATAAAAAAAAAAAAAAAAAAAAAAAAAGAGAGAGACGTTCTTGGGTAGCACAAGGAGGGAGATGCCCAAGGATGGCACGACATGGCGCAGCTCTTCACTGCGGGGACGCAAGACCTGCCAAAATCTTGGCTGGGCAAAAGCAGAGGTGCAGGAGATGCTTGCCCAGGTGGGGCATAACGCTGCCAGGGCCCCCACGGGGCAGTGCCCATGCAGCACCTGCGATGCCTGGGTCAAAATGGGAGTCATCACGAGCGAAATGGTTTGGGCGCACATGGGTGTGCATCCCACAGAGCAAAATCCCCACGTGTGTTGGGCTGGGGATGCACACTGCAGACATCCTGGATGCTTCTGGCCAACCCAACACCTGATTTGGTCCTTCGAGGGGCTGAGGGAGGAGAAATCCCTCGCTGCAGGAAACAGCAGGGTGCCCATAGGGCTGACAGACATCCCAAGGTCCCCAGAGGACTGACGGACATCCCTCTCCCCTGCCCAAGCCCGGGGGACAGGGCCAGTGGCCAGCATGCACCTGCAGCCAGGGGCTGTCCTTGGGGACAGAGCCAGAGCCACACAATGTCATCTGGCCTTTCTGGGGCGGGAGAAGGATCTTATCCAGGTCAAATGTGATTAAGAAGCTGAAGAAGGGAGCAGATCTAGATGAGCTGCAGCCCATCTCATGTGCTAACTGAATTGTAGCTTTCCAGGCAGCCAAACAAATGAAATCAGGGCGAAAGGCCTGGCCGGCAGCGGGAGGAGAGCAGGCAGGACCAGGCTGTGCTTCCGAAGGAGAAGAGGAGGGAGATGTTCCTACAGCCCAAACAGCAGCTGCCGCGCATTTTGGGCAGGACTGGTAAAAAGAGCAGCTCCAGCGGAGGTAACGCACTGGGTGAGAAACTCAAAGGCTCGTCTCCCCACAGAGCTGCATTCCAATCCCAGTTGCTCGTATTTCTCCTCCTTTCCCTCCATGCATCATCCCTATTTACACCGGGAAACCAAACTGCAGAGGCTGCTGGTTATAATTATACAGTTACCCAGCAGATATCCAGGCCTGAATCACCAGTTATTTTTAGCCCTATTACCTAGTCAACTGGAGCTGGATGAAGAAGAGCTTCCACTCCTCCACGCGCTCCACCCCAGCCCCCTTGGCTTGCCTTGGTGCCGTTCCCCATTCCAACCCGCAGCATCAGGACCAGCGACCAGCCCCTTCCTCCCCAGGCCAGCAGCTCTCATTGACTGTGGCCAAACTCCAGTGCTCACCTCCCCAAACCATCCTTGCCCAGGAGCGATGCCATGGCTCCAGGCCAGGCAACCAAGATGCTCCCACATTTTTCCTGGCCCTACCAAAAGGCACTGGCTGCGTTTGCCAGGCTACAAATACAAGGACAGGGACAACTTGTTTGGCCAACATCACCAAACTCATCACCAAAAAAACCACATCCACCCCCAAGCCCTCAAAAGCTCAAGTGATGCAGAGGAGTTCCAGGGTGGATGAGTTTCTTAGAAAGAGATGGCAGCCAGGGATGCTCAGCTCCTACACCTGGAACACGCCCGTTCCCAACACTCACATGGGGATAATGTCACTTACTTCTGGAAAAAAAAAATAAAATCAAATGAGCCCATCTCCCTCATGCATCGCAAATTCCAGGAAAGAATAATGCTGGGGGAGTTTTACCGAGCACACTGGTGAAACTCTAGTTTCTAGGAGACAGCGGCTACCTGGAGATGAGACATCACGCCGGCACGGGACTCTGGCCCACACGGGGAGTGCTGGCCCAGCGGCAGCACCCCAGCTCCTTCCTGCTTTAAAGGAAAGCCAAAGGGGTGAGGGCCTTCCCACACCACGCTGAAAGAACCCTTATTCCAGAATCTTTGGCATATTCTGCAGGGCTCGCAGCTGAGCTGCCGCGTCCCCGCGCTCACTGCTGCACCGATGCTCCCGCAGCCGCCAACCCCGCGGGCGCTGCCAGCAGGGCCAGATTTAGGGATGCCATGGGGAATTCACCCCTTTCACCCCCAGGTCACCCCCCCAAGCCTGGGGATTTTGCAGCTCCCCTGCCAGAACCAGCTCCTGCCTGGCAGAGGCTCAGCCTGATGTGTGAGAGCAGCAAAGGGACCATTTCCCCGGTGATGCTCAGCAGGGTGGGTGACCTGTCCTGCATCCCTGCATCTCACTGGAGGGTTTCCCCCAGGTACCTGTTGCAGCAGCCCAAGGCATCGCTGCTTGGCACCCGGGGCAAGCTCTCCCGCACCCGCCGGAGGAGCCAGCAACTTAACCAACAAGTTGCAGGGAGGGAAAAACAGCAGCGGCGAGAGCTGCATGTAATCACCACTGCAGAAAATGGCACGGGGAGGGTCCTCAAGCCAAAGCACGGCCACGCTGAAGTTTTCAGGCTCGGCTCCTCGGTGGGGAGCAAAGCCCAGGAGGGGGTCTTGGTAGGGAGCAAGCCCAGGATGATGGGGAGCCAGGAGCCGCGGTGCTGGGTACCAGCCAGGGCAGCTGGGGCACCCACAGGGAGGGCGAGAGGGGAGAAAAGCACACGGGGGTGTACGGAAGGATGGAGGAGCAGGGGAAGGAGCGGGGGGATCTGTGCCCTCCACCCAGCCCTAGGTGGGGGGTCCCTGGGATAAACCGCAGTCCCCTGCATCAGCCCCCCAAGATGCCATAGGGCACAGCCTGAGGGTTTCAGCATCTTCCCCACTGCCACAGGGAGGGGACAGCCAGTTCCCAGAGCCACGGTGGGGGGACCGAGGGCTGCAGGGCGAGGATGGCTGTGCCCTGCCAGCTGTGATCAGCAGCAAAGGGGCACGCGCCAGCAGGTGCAGGAGAGGACGAAGCCACCACCCAGCAGGGACTGGAGATTTGTGGGGTCCTGAGGGTGCGTCCCCAATGGAATAGGTGGCTCCAGGTGGGGTGGGGGGCAAAACTCCAGTAAGACATTAAAGCATAGAGGAAATGCTGTGACCCCCCCCCCAGCCACACACACACAGAGCACCCTAAAACATGCAGAGTTCAACCAGGATTAGAGCCCCCTCCTCCTTGCCAGCATGGGGGGCTTCTAAAACCAAGCCTGAGGAGGGGCTGGGGGAGCTCAGCTCCCTGCCAGGCACCGAGCACGGGAGGGGACGCAGCAACAGAGTGAGGAAAGCGTCCCCGGGGATGGGGCACCCCTCTCCACGCGCTGAAGGAGAGCAGAAGGCAGGCGCTTACCTGCCAGTGAGTGCCACACGCACGTGTCCCGGGCGGCCACGGAGGCAAATCCAGGGAGCAAGACGTGGGGGCAGAGAAAGGATATGGCCAGTCGATGAGCTTCTTGGCATATTTCCTGACTATGTTCTCTTCCCCAAAGAGAAAAAGCGATCTGTTGACGGTGAAGCAGTTCTGCCGGACGGGGATGGGGTTGTATAGAGCCATAGTCCGGGCTCGCTGCGCTTTGGTTTGCTTGAAGGCTCCCGGGGTCCCTCCCGGGGGAGCAGAAGCTCCTTGTCGGCTCCGGTTCTGGTCAGAACCCCCATCTCCAGAGCCCAGCCTGCTGGCCACTGCCTCCCCAAAGCGAGCCATCCTGGAAAAAAAAAAAAACACACCACACAGGTGAGCCAAAGCAGCACCACCGAGGCGGCAGCGGCGGGGAGAGGAGGGGGGGAGATGGGAGAGAAGAGGGAGGGGGGTTGCAGGGCGCAGTCCCAACCACAGCCCCCTCCTCCTCTCTGGGTGATGCTCAGCTCCGTCTCTCCTCCATCCCTCCGGGTGAGTGGGGACCCGCGTGGAGAAGCAGAGATGGCAACACGCGGCACGGCATGGGGGGCACCCGGTTGCCACTGACCCCCCCCCGAGAAGCCCGGGAGTCGTGCTGGGGGCTCTGCTGAGGCCGCAGCAGCTTGATCCCTAAGCACCTTCCGCCACGAAGCAAGGGGTTAAACCCAGCCACATCCTTCCCACTGCTCTGCCTGCAAGCCCAAACCAGCCCCTTTTAACCCCCCCAGCAAAGCGAGCCTGGGGACTGCCAGGGCAGGGAAAGGGCTGGGATCCAAGTCCTTCCATCCGCCCCGTAGCAAAGGAAGACGCAATTTGGTACAGCACCCAGCGCGGCGGAGGGCAGGCCAGGGGAACAGGTTGCAGCGTGGTCCAGCCTAGTTAGAGCCAAGTGTCCAACTCCTTCCTCCCGACTCCATCTTCAGCAGCCTGCGGGAGCCCGGCCACCCATCCACCAGCTCCTGGGGGGCAGCAGGCAGAGACCCCGGGCAGGGACCTGCGGCAGCAGCCAGGGATGCTCAGCCCTCAGCTGCCAGGGCAAGAGCACACGCAAGGCAACCACCGGCTTCCCCGCAGGAGCCGGGGCTACAAAATTAAAGGCTGCCGCGCCTCTGCAGCTCAGGGACAGCTTGCTTTAATGAAGTCAGTGGCAAACACAGGCGCGCAGAAGCGCGCACACACGCGCACGCACACCCAGCTCGCTCCCTCGCTCCATCCAGTGCATTCTTTTGGCAAGTGCGGGAGATGCCGCAAAGGAAAAGCAGAGGTGAGGGGAGGGTCTGAAGGGAACAAAGGCAATGGGGGAGCCCCCCCACCTTGCAAGAAGCCCCCTCACCCCGGCTGTAGAGGACTTTCCAGCACTGGGGTGTTCCTAGGTGAGTGGCTAAACTGGGTGGGCTGCAGGGGAGGCAAGATGCTCACCCAACCTCAGCCTGCAGTGAGCATCTCTCCAGCCACATGCACCATCACCCCATTCCCCCCATTCCTGGGAAACTTCAGGGCTCCTGTTCCCCCCCCCCCCGGAGCTGCCCCAATGCCAGCGGGTGCCCAGGGAGAGCCCTGCTGCTCACTCACATACAGATCAGCCTCCTCAGCACCACCCCCCCCCCCCGAGTATTTTCTTTTTGATGCTTGATATTGGCTAAAAGAATCAGCAGCTCATTACAGAGGTGTAACCACCCTGCTCTGGATGTGTCCCTGCAGCCACGGGAGGAGCACTGGCCAGCCTGACACCAACCCCATGTGGGTGACAAGGTCACCCAGGGATGCTCAGCGTCCCCTGGGCTGTGCCCTGTCATGGGGGCTGCCTGTCACCCACCTTTGGGGGAACTCACCCTGCCCTTGTGCACATGCAGGGGACATGCAGCTCCCCAGGGACATCCCTAGTGTCCTCCCCACCCAACAGGCAGGGCACCAGCTTCGCTGCTTAGCACACCCTGCGAGCTGGTCCCATGCAGCATTCCCTACACCAATTTAACCCCGCATCCAAAGGGCTCCCCAGTGCCTTCAGCACTCTACCTGCCCTTCCCACAGGAAGAGCACCCACAGCATCACAAGACACCCCATGTCCCCATGATGCTCTTCCCTGTCCACCCCATCACCAACAGCCTGCTCTGCAAACCATGGCTGCTGCCCTGTCTTCCGCATCTGCTGTGGGGCAGCTCAAAAAAAATAATTAAAAAATAAAAAGAAAATAAAAAGAGAAATAAAAAATAAATTAAGAAAGAAAAAATAAAGAAATAAAAAATTTTAAAAAAATCAAGCCCTTAATCACATAAATTTCCATTAATTCCATTAAAACCATTCTATGATTCCATGATTCATTTGTGCAAGGGCTGCTCCCTCGGTCCAGCCTGGCAGCACCTCACCACAAACGTCCCCACTCTCCAGGCACGACCATGGCCAAACGACCACAGGGCTCACTTTTCAGCCCAGGCTCTCACAGGTGCATTGCCAGGAGCCCTCGGGCTGGCCAGGTGAGAAGAGGAAGGATCAGGCCTTCCACAGCAAGACAACAGAGGAACATTTGCAAAAATGTCATGGGATCATTCCCCCAACCTCAGCCAGACACCGAGACCCCACCAGCTCACCATGATGCCCGTCTGCTGCATCCCTTCTCCACTTTGCTCCTCCAATTTGCCTTATAACAGTTGCGGGTGTAACCAGGGGGTTTCACAGCAAGTCCCCCAAGCTCTGCCACCACCACGCTGCTGCACAGGGTGGAGCAGGGGTGGGCACATCCCTCACAAAATTCTTCCTGGGCCACCAGCCGGCCCCAGCACAACCAGAGTGACCCCAGCCTTTAATTCCACTAATGACGGGCAGCAAGGAGGCCACACCAGCTACTGACTAATTACGGTCCCTTCGATTCATTCCAGGTAAGACACTGCCCTAAACGAATCAATTATGATTTATCGCTCATCCCCTTCACCTCCTTCTCCCCCCCACCAGCACAGCATCAGGACCAATGTCTCTCTTTCCCACCTTCTGCCCCGTTAAGCCACTGTTAATGAAGCCCAAGGCTGGGCTGATTGCCAGGAGCAGATCCCCAGCCCTGCACAGCTCCTGCCTCAGCTCCCCCCGACCCCCCCAGTTCTCTCCCATCCTGCTGAGCTTGCAGCCAAATGCTGAGGTTCTAGCTGGTACCCAGGGGCCAAGGAGGATGGGGAAGGCTGGACCCAGCTCTCCCCCTGCATCCCCACATCCCCTGCTCCCCCTGCCCAGCTCAGAGACATCATTGCTGGGGACAAGGGGCTGAGGAGGAGGAAAGCAGCATCCCACCTGCCTCCTCGAAGCGGGGCTGCAAGCCTTACCTGGACCTCTGTGCGGGGCAGCGGGCTAACCCCCTGCGCCCAGGGGCTCGCTCTCGGCTCTGCTCTATATTCGCTGCTGCAGAGCAGAGCGCGGGATGACCCCGCTGGGAGCCTCTCTCCTGCTCAGACGGTGCTAAAGGATGGGATATTTATGAGAAAGCAGCTCCTTAAGAGAAGATTGAAAGCAAAAAGAAAAAAAAAAAAAAAACAAACCTCCCTGGCTATGCCAAGCGATGCAGGCTTGGTTTCCCAGGATGTTTATTGCCGTTCGCAGCTTGACCCTCACCCCTGCACGCCGGGATGGGTGAGTCAGGGAGAAGCGTGGCTGATGCCCGCATGATTCAACATGGCACAGAGATTCACAGCCAGCTATGTCGGCTCAGTTGGGGTTGTTTTGGGGATTTTTTTTTTTTGTGAATGAAGGAAATCCAAGAAGACAGGACACCAGCAGGTACTGGGACAGGAAGGTGCTTTGGACGTGCTGGGTTTTAGAGCCAGCCTAACTCCCCTCCTCACGCTGAGACTGACAGCCAAGCCTCCTCCTTGCTTTTTTTTGTTATTGTTTTTCTTTTAATTATTATTTTTCCTTCCCCCTCCCAGCCACGCCACTGCACTGCACGGCCCGCGCCGCCCATCACCGCGCCGCAGGGCGGGCCGGGCGCGGGGCTGCCGCCGCTCCGCCATTGCCATCTAGCGGCCGCCGCTCCCGCCCTGCAGCCCCCCCCCAAGCCCAGCCCCAGCCGCAGACCATGGGGCTCGACTTTGCTCCCCACGGCTGCATAGGGAGGTTGGGGGGGAGTCCCTTCGCCTGCCCTTCCCGGCGACTGTTTAGATGCCTAAAGCTCCCCCCTCGCAAGCCCAGCTATCGCATCCCTTTGGCTTGCTCCAGGCAACCCCAAGATCTCCCCACTGTGCACTGCTGGGTACAGGTGATATTGGTAAAAGCATCATCCTCTGCCAAGCCCCAGGGTGCTCAGAAAGCCAGAGGCTGCTCCTTATCTTGGGGACAGCATCATGCAGGGGACAGGTCCCTAACGCAGCCCAGGCAGGGTTGGGAAAGTGGGGACTGATATTCCCAAGGAGCTCTGATGGGTTGAATTCATCTTAGAAAGTGGCTTTTGGCATCCTGGTTTCATGTTATTTTTTTAAAATAAGGCTTTAGCTATGCTGAGAGGAAAAAAAAATAGGACCAAATGAGAATCATCTATCGTCCTCTGGCCAAATTTCAAATTGACTGGGTAGCTGTGACTCAGAAGCATGTTTATAACCAGGCAGGAATGGAAGCTGGTTTTTTTTCAGGAACAAATTCATTACCTGTTGGATTAGGAAGAGATGTTTTCCCCGTTTGCAAAGGGAAAGCCCTGCCAAGCCAGGCATCTCTGCAGCAGGGAGGCAGCATCGCCCACAGACACCTGGGATGCAGCTCCAGGATGGCATCTCCAGAGGGTACCACACCAGCCTGATGTTCATCTGTGCAGATGTTAACAGCTGGGATATGGGCCATGACAGCCCTGGTGGCATCTCTCCTGACAACAAAGCCCCAGGCCAGCACTAAAAGCAGAGAGGAGCATCATCATCTTGCAAAACTGCCTGGACACATCCCCGGCACAGGCTTGAAGGGCTGACTTCCCAGGGTCAGCACCACAATTTATTCACTGGGAAATTAGACAGCTAGAAGACTAGTGAAAGGCAGCAAATTTCACACCAAGCTATATAAACTCTGCACCCAGACTGAAGCAACTGCCACTACTCCAACCAAACTCCTCCCAGTCATTCAGCTGAAGCAGCCACACCAGGTGTCACACAGCAGAAAAAACTTAAAACTGCTTTAAGCTAACGTGTGCTTTGCTGCACACTACCATAAACATACCCGTATTCACCAGCACCACTGGTTTTAATTACCAAGACCCATAAATCCAGCACCCAGTCTTGGCATTTTTAAAATCAATGGGATAACAATCTTGCTGAGCTTTCTTTCCTAGGATGGAGGAATAACCCTCTGGAATTGGGGAGTTTGGTCACTGTATCTCCCCCCAACAAGCAAGCAGGAGCACAGGTGATGGAGGTGCAGGAGGAGCAGTGCCCTTGCAGCTCTCACCCTTCCCCCCTGCAGCCCCTTCCCAAGACACAGCACACACCTTGCATCTCCCCCTCCCCAGGATCCCTTTTCCTAATCTCTCTACAAGCGTTTGCCTGAGAGAATCCAGCCCAGAGCATCTTGAGCCCCGTTTTTTAAAACACCATCTAGTTTGCTGCCAAGCAAAACACCACACAAACACGAGAGCAGTTCCCAGCAGGTCCCATTCCAGGTTCCCGAACCCACGTGCAGCAGAGCCCACCAGCCCCCAGCTTCTCCAAGAGCGAGATGACAGAGCTGATCGCATCCATCAGCTATGATTTTTCAGGGAGCTCCGGGCAGCCTGGAGGAAAACCCGTGAGCCTCCATCCCTGATCCCCCTCCCCTCATCACCCACATGGAGACGCTCCCAGTGGCTGATCTGTTGTGACATCCACCTGTGTGAGCAAACAAGAGACAAGCTAAAAGGCGTCTCTGCAAGTCAGGGAAATGTCAGAACAGGACCAGGCACTGTGTATAATCTGCTTCATGTGCTCACCCCAAGCACTCTTTGTCACAAGCCAGGTGTGCCAAGATGCCACCACCGCAGCCCAGCACCAGGTCCTGCTCAGACCTGGCTATATCAGAGCTCCGGAAAAAAGAGAAAGATGCTGTGTCTTGAGCCAAAGGGGCTACAGCCACCAAATGATTGCAGAGCTGGGAGAGATTGAAAGGACAGCTGAGAAACCTCCAGTCCTGTGCATTTACAGGGACGCAGCCAGGCTGTGCATCCAGCCTGCAAAGCCCACAGGAGATGTTTTTGATGCTTGGTCTCACTCTGCCCTCACGAAGCTCGGTGCCCACACTCACCCACCTCCCCAGGGGCTGCGCAGGTCTTTGTACTCTCCAAAAAACCCAAACCAAAACCAAGGGCCACCTTTGCAGCTGTTACACCACCAAACAACCCCAAAGGGTTTGCTGACAGCTCAGGCAGAGGCAGACAACACCCCGTCCCCCTCAAACCACTGCGGCCAAGGGACAGCATCACTTTGCCCTGGTACTGGCTGCAGCGATGCCACGCAGGAGGGAAGCATCCCCCATCCCGCTGCTGCCCACCTGCCTATTTCCTACCAAAACACCCCACACCGACTGCTTCCAAGGACTGCAGCACTCCTTGGGCTAACTGCTCCGCCTTAGGCTGGGAGGCTTCGAGGCTCAGCTGAAGGGGCCTGAAATAATCACCCATTAATAAATTGCCTGGAGTGCTCTGCTACTTTATTTAGCCTTGCAAGAGTCAGGGTCCAATTAGCATTTGCAGCCGCATCTCAGCTGCTCCAGGCAGGCAGCAATCCCACCTCCTGGAGAACAGCTATCACCCTGCTTTTCCATCAGATTCAAGTGAATTTCCATCCTCACTTCCAACTCCCAAACCCCTCTGCACAACCTCTCCCCTCGGCCAAGCCGCGGAGCAGCCCAGCCCTGCACTAGCCGAGCTGCCAGCAGGTGAGACAGAACCTCTTCATCCTCCTCCATCTCAGACAGTTCCAGCTTTGGGCATCACCACTTATAGAGAGGTTGACAAGAGAAAAAAAAAAAATCAGGGAGATTGGATATTTGAGAGTGACTGCGCCAAAAGGATCAGGGCTGGGCAGCACGGAGAAGAGGAGAGCAGGGGCAGGAGGGAGGGGAGGAGCACAGACACAGGGGGATATTCCCCTTCTGACCACCAAAGNGCATTTTTTCAACCTCTGCACTACCCAAAGCACAAGAAATCCCTCATTTTCTCCATCAGCATCCTCATGGCCCCCTTCAGCGCAGCAGCATTAGCTCCTGCCAAAGCCAGCCGGAGATTTTCTCCTCCTTCCATCTCCTCTTTGTCCCCACAAAAGGTAGGTCCATGCTCGAGGACCATCCTGCGCTTTCTCTAATCCTCTGCCTGCCCTGGAAGACTCAAGTCAGACAAACACAGCAACCACAGTCCCAGCAAGCGGGATGATGGAGGAGCCTCCTCTGCCTTTGGGCTGCAAACACCCCCCGGCAATAAAGAGAAAGCTGAACCAGAAACCCACCATCTCCATCCCCAACCTCATGAAGCCAAAATCACAGGCTCAGCTTTCTCAGAAGCAACCCGCTAAGCAAACAGGGGGGCTGCAATAAAATTACATTGTCAGGACAAGAGCCAGGAGAAGATAGAGCTGTTGAAAATTTTTTTTCGGCAAGTCTGAAGTTGTGCTGAGCAGCTGATGCTCAAGACAGGCAGAAAAACCCCATCCCTGGCGTGTGGCCAGGAAGGAGATGTTGCTCCCACCTTCCAAACCTGTGAAAGAGAAAAGGCCAAAGAGCAAAAACCTCTCTCCGAAAGCTACTCGGTGC
>VZTO01004519.1:24089-57825 GCA_013400615.1 Syrrhaptes paradoxus
AGAGAGGTTGACAAGAGAAAAAAAAAAAATCAGGGAGATTGGATATTTGAGAGTGACTGCGCCAAAAGGATCAGGGCTGGGCAGCACGGAGAAGAGGAGAGCAGGGGCAGGAGGGAGGGGAGGAGCACAGACACAGGGGGATATTCCCCTTCTGACCACCAAAGCTCTGCAAGTGTGGGGCTCAAAGGGCCAGACCCTGCTGCAGCCGAACACCGAACTGCCAAGATTTATGCATGCGTGGGAACAAGGAGACTCAGCTCAGAAAATACATCCCCGGGGCCAGCCGTCGACAGTCAACAGAAGAAGAANTGTGCTGAGCAGCTGATGCTCAAGACAGGCAGAAAAACCCCATCCCTGGCGTGTGGCCAGGAAGGAGATGTTGCTCCCACCTTCCAAACCTGTGAAAGAGAAAAGGCCAAAGAGCAAAAACCTCTCTCCGAAAGCTACTCGGTGCTGGGAGGTGTGAAAAAAAAAAACAAACCACACCAACCCAAAAAAGTAAAAATTGCCGTGGTGACAGGCAGTCATCAGCTTCAACAGGCTCTGCGAAGGCAAACACCCTCGCCCCTCCCGGGGGAAAGCTGGCTGAGCGCAATTCCTCAATGGGAAAAAGTTCATTGATGAATTTTGAGGCTTATTTCCACTCCAGCAAATGCACAGAGGAGACAGTTACAGCAGGTGAGCTACTGGTTTATCATCTCATGAGCTACAGTGGGGAAAAGACAAAAAAAAAAAAAAAAAAACTAAAACACAAAAGGTCTCATGGTTTGTATCAGAGGCCCTGGGGACAATGTGTGTTTTATTACAGCGTCATCCACCAGCATGCTCCAAGCTTGGCTCGGTGGAACTGCCATTTCCACGGTGCAGACAAGTCTGCAAGGAGCAGGTCTCTCTGGGGACAGGCTGTGCACCAATCCTCACAGCTGGGTTTTCACCAAACTTTCAAAAAACCTTTCCCAAGTTTGAAAACTATGTGGTTTGAAACGAAGAAAATGCCATTTTGGGAGCGCACAACAAGAAATCATCGATGTTTTAAAACATAAAGTGTCGAGTTAAATGAAAAATAAGTCACAGTCTGATGGGACTAGGTACCTCCAGAGGTCCCCTCCACCCTGAATTATTTTATTACCCTGTCATCTCTTAAATAAAAATGTTATGGTGAGGTGTGTAATATATCTTAAACTGTGAATGGAAAATAATCTGAACCACATGCACTTGAGAGCCTGGAAAGCACCTCTCCCACAAAAACATCCTGGCCAGCAGACGGCCCCCATCAGAATCCCACGGGGACGGCTGGGGCTGCCTGGGAGGGGGGAGCAGGCTGGATTCTTCCAGGGCAGCAAAAGGACGAGGGTACCGAATACCAGAAATTTCATTGCATGTGTGCTGCACCGAATCACGCCGGCAGAGCTCAGTGCAGGGAAACGATATAAAACCACCACGGATAAAGCAAAAGGTTGTGCTGCCATCCAGAGGGCCTTTGGCAGCCTGGAGAAACCAGCAAAGGAACGGTATGAAGTTCAGCCCAAGGAAACTCCAAATCCTGCACTTGAGGAGGAACAACCCAGCACTTGCTGGCTGGAAAGCCCTGGGGGACATCAAGGTGACCACAAGCCAGCAGCATGCTCTTGCAGCAAAGCAGCCAACAGCTATTTATTTATACCTAGAAATAAACTTTTTGATTGTGAGGAGGACTAAGTATTTGGGACAGGCTGCCCAGAGAGGTCATGGAGTCTCCATCCTTGGAGACACTCAACAGCTGCCTGGACATGGTCCTGGAGACCCTGCTCGAGGTTCTTTCCCACCTCGCTGCCTCCTTCCCAGTAATTCTGTGTTTCCGAGCCCTGTCCAGCCCTGGTCACCCTCCCGGCAGCCCTTGAGAGGCTTTGAAAAGTCACCCGAATTAACTCAGCAAGGGAATTCCTCCAGGGTGTGCCAGAAACCCAGACTTTGAGGCAGTTCAGGGCAAGATGCTGCTGTTTCCATGCTGCTGGCAGAACATGGAACAAACCTCAAGTTCATCACTGATCGGAAAACAATCTTGTCTCCCTGCATCCAAACCTTGGTCTGCACTGAAGGGAAGGGGGGAGAGCGCAGGGGGGTCCAGGGTGGATTCCTCCGGGAGAAATGCTCTTCTGCTGCCAAGTTACCATTAAAAAAAAAGCCATATTTAATTGCCCAGAAGTTTAGCGCATTCACAGCCCTTTCCACCACCTTCATTGATACTCTTTCAGGGTATAACAGAAGCAGGGAGAGCCATCTTAACTGAGACATGCTCCTTAGGTCAATTACTTTGCCCTGGGTTGCAGAGGACTTGCACAGGAGGCACCCGCGCATCTCCACAAAGGTTGCTCCAAGGTACAGGAGCCTGGCTTTGCCCGTCACCAACACCTCAGGGCTTTGGCCCACAGAACCCCCGCAACTCCCACCAGCTGCCTGCCTGCTCCCCCCCTGCTGCCCAGCTCCCCAAAGCTACCAGGCACACTGCAGCAGACATCTGAACAGCAGCCCACGGTAGAGAAGGATGTGGCTGAGCTGCCTCTGATGCTGCAGAGGTGCTGGAGGAGGAAAGCCACCCACCTCCCAGGGCAGGCTCAGGAGGGAGGCATGAGGAGGGGTGATGGGCACTAGACACTGGTGCTGGAGCCAAGACCAGGAGGGGATGCTGGGGCACCTTCTCCCTCCCTGGCAGCACCTATGGGGGATCAAGAGCTGCTGTTTTACAGGTCCCTCCCTCCCAACATCAACGCTGCAGTCAAGAGCCAGTGCCCTTCTCCAGCCCCATGCTGGGGCAGGACATCACCCAGCAGCTCCCCCCCGAGAGCCCACTCAGGTGGGCAGGAGCTGCTGCACAAGCAGGGCTGCTGCCTGCAGCACAGCAGCAGCACCCACTCCATCCAACACCTCTCCCAAAACTGTGCCGCGGAGCTACCAACACTGTAACGGCAACTCGGAGCCACCCCAGGGCTTGTCCCTTCCCTGCAGATCCAAGGGGGGCTGGGACGATGGGCGCTGGTCCAGCCAGGGCCATGTTGCTGCCTGTCCTGGTTTTGTCTGGGACGGAGTTAACTTTCTTCACAGCAGCCAGTGTGAGGCTGTACCCCTGGAGGGGTTCAAGGTGAGGCTGGATGAGGCTTTGAGCAACCTGGGCTAGTGGGAGGTGTCCCTGACCATGGCAGGGGGGTGGAACTGGATGATTTTTAATGTCCCTTCCAACCCAAACTGTTCTGTGATTCTATTCTATGTATTCTATTTTGGGTTTGTGCTGAGGCGGCTGATCACATACGCATATATACATACACTCATTTGTATACATTACCATTACTATCACCATTATAATTATTTCCAATATTATTGCAGGTTAGTTATTAAATTGTTCTTATCTCAACCCACGAGTCTCTTGTCCCTTCACCCCTTTAATTCTCTCCCCCATCCCCAGGAGCAGGAAGGGTGAGTATGTGGGCATTGTGTAAAACTCCAACACTGCCAAAGCAGCCCCAGCACAGGGGCATTTCCCAGGCAGCCTCGCCAGGAGCAAGTGGCAGTGTCACCCCATGCACGCTCCTGCCCTCTCCGTCACCGCAGCTAACTAAACCCAGACGGCGCGACATGCCAGGGAACACGCTAAGAAGTGGCGATGGAGCTGACAGCCCAGTGCACGCCAAGGGGGCCCTTTGTCTCCTTCAGCACCAAGGAAAAAAAAAATTTAAAAAAGAAAAAAAGAAAAGCCAGCTTCATTTGTAATCTGGGATGCAGAGCGTGCACATAACCAGCCAGACTGCCAAGTCGTAAAGAGCCCCCGAGATCTGTTAGCAACACCCTGTGCGTTTTCACAGTTTCTTCTGTTCTCTTACTTCTTCCAATAAAACCCGGCGCAGGCAGAGCCACAGGAACGTTATGCTCCAGCCCGATGGCTCCCTGCGGTCTGTGTCGCAGGTATGGATCTGAGCAGCAGAAAGCTCCCCTGCCCCGCCGCTCCATGGACCGCAGGCTCCCAGAGGGACAGTGGGGATCTCACTGCGGATCATGCCATGGCAAGAGACCTAGCGAGCTCCTGGCACCCATGCCATTAACTCCAAGATGCTGGAAGACACTTGATGGCTTTTAATAGCCCTGTTCTTTAGGAGTGCTGTCCTGGACCATGGGCAGAGGGCATTGCTTCCCACAGGACACTGAAACCTGTCACCCATCGTCCCTAAGCCCCAGGTACCCCAACGTTGAATCACAGCATCCCACTTCCACGCCATCGCCTCCAAACCGTACCAGGACTCAGCTGCTTTCCCTCCCACCTTCTCTGCTCCCATACTCCCTGCCCCATCTCTCAGATGGCTTTTCCACACGTCCCTGCTGTAGGCATCATTCCAAAATGAGAACACAGCTTGCACTCCCCAAATCCCTCAAGCTAAACCCAACAAACACCTGTACACGCCTGGTTTGAAGCTCTGCAAGGCAGGCTGGGGTCCTATCCGCTGCAAACACAGCTTGAGGCTTTCCTGGGCTGATCCCCGGGCGGCTTTGCCCATCCTCACCATCAGCTGAGGATGCAGCTGCTCAGCCTGGAGAAGACACAGGAGGGTCCCTGCTTGCTTATTCTGACAAGGAGCTTTGCTTTTGAGCTCTGTCTCTCAGCCATAATCCAAATGATGCTGCCACACATACGTGGCAAAGACACCAGCGATGCCACCACAAGCACTCCATACAGCAGCAAGCAGCACACCAAGCCTTGAAATGCAGCAGATATCTCCGTATACCTCCATCCCTAATGAGTGAACCTAATGGGTGGAGGGCAGGGCATTGGGCTGGGATGCTGGAAAACGGGTTTCAGTGTCTGCCTTGGGCTTTCGTCCCCTACACAAGAATAAGGTGGGCTGGAACACGCACCCTTCACCATAAAGTTCAGCCTCCCACAGAGCCACCACCCTGCACGCACTTGAGCGGCACATGGTACAGTTTTCTGCTCCCTGCCTCAGTTTCCCCATTTAAAAAAATAGGGAAAAGAACGCTTTCCCCCGCCTATTCTTATTTTATCTTATTAAGGGGAAAGCACATTTCAAGCCTGGGTTTTTTCACTGGCAAAAGGTTTACAGAGATGGAAACTCCACAACAGCTGGAAGCAGGAGCCCAAGGGGAGCTCCAACAGCTAACCCAGTCGCTCCCAGAGCCCAAACCAAGGCGGTGGATGCTCACATTGGAAACGCCTGTCAGAGTTAACTAGTGCAAGACAGCGCTCAGAGCACAATGCTTAACCAGAAACTCCCCAGGAGCCTTACGGAGGAGGTGCAGACCTCTCTGAACAACCCTGGCTTAACTCAGCAAGTCTTAGCAACAAGGGAAAAAAAATAAAACAACAAAAAAATCAGTTATTCTGTAGCTGCCCTGACCCCACAGGCAAGCCAGGCATCGCTGGGATCTGCCATGGCTTAAAGCTGAGCAGCAAAACCATTTTCCAGGTTTCCCATATTCCATCTAATGCTAACTGCCACGCCGGAGCCGTGGGAAAATATCACCCCCTACTCACCAGGAGAGATAGAGGCAGACCACCCAGGAGAAAGCCCCCAGGGCAATTCAAAGCATGCGAGATGAGCCCTTCCGAAAATTAAATTACTAGGAAATCACATTATTACTAATAAAATTATGAATAAGCAAATTAATTTGCTTTTTCTCCCCCACATGCTATCCATCTAGTCCCAGAGAGCATCCACAGCATCGGGGTTACTGGCTCTGAACGCGGGTCTAGACTTTGCCAAAGTTTTTTGGGGAAAGTAGTTTATGAGTTTGACGTAAAAGCGGGAGCCTCTGGCAGGTGGTTTTTGCAGGCTGGGGGTTTCCAGGACACCTGACTCCGGGAGAGACAGGGATCCAGCCCCCTAGGGCTTACCCTGCTGTGCCAAGATCAAAACCCTGGTAAAACAGGCTGAAATGCCAAAACCAAGCACCTGGGAGCTGGGAAATACTAAAGTTTTGGGAAATATCCAATTTTATTGGATGTTATCATTAAACAGGTTGGGATGGCAGCAGCCGGCACAGCCATCTGCGTATTCCCATTGTATTAAAGACAGAAATATTGGGCTTTGTGCTTGAGTTACTGCTAGACCGAGCAGCCGAGGGCGGCGAAAGAGGCACATCCCGCATGGTACGCGCAGGAAAGGCTCCAGCTTCATCTCGCTGCCACAAAATTGAGCTGTAGTTATCCAGGCAGTTAATTAGCGAGCAGCCGTTCTAGGAACTCACTCTGTCGGCTGACAATTAACGAGGCCATCCCTCAGCTTCCTGCCCAGCCATGATTTATTCATCGGGCATCCCTGGTGGGTCACAAAAGATAACAAGGTGCCGAGCGCTTGCCGAGCCCATATGTCAATTTATTTCCCCTGCACAGGCTTCCTGAGTCACCAGCCAGGAGATTTCCCAGGCACAAAGGATGAGAATGGAGCCAAAAGGGCCAGGGAGAGCCCACCTCACTGATGGGCTGCCCTCCAAAAAAGAAAAAAAAAAAGAAAAGAAAATAAAAGAAAAAGCCAGGAGCAGCCTCAGCGTTATCACAAGCAATGTTATCATGCAAAGCATCCTACCCACTTCAAATAAGTGGAGCGCTGACCCGGATCTCACAGAAACAACGTGCTGCATCTAATTAATACAGAGGCTCCTATCTCCTTCGGGTGTTTTATAACACACTGATTATTCCCCTAAAAAAGTGCCCAAGGCAGGGAGCTGCTCCAGACCGGCGATATTGGAGCGAGATGTGTTGCAGCAGCTTATCCCAGGCAATTTTGCTGAGTAGACGCAAGGGGGGGAAGCTTGTAACTGAAATGCAGGATGGAAGCAGGTCTGCAGCCGGGGTTGTGCAGAGGATGCGGGGTGAGGGAGAACAAACCCAGCTCCAGGTCCAGGACTATTTTTTTTTCCCCAGCTCCAAGGCAAACTATGGGAAGAAGTTAATTAATAGAAAATAATCAGTAAAACAAGGGGTTTTTAGATCTGCTCAGCACTTCAGTTCTCCCAGGGTCATTAACACCTCCAGCTTGCTGCGACCCAGGGGGACTTAGCTGCTTCTAGGGATTAAAAAAAGTCCCTTACAGCAGGGCTCCAGCCACAACGCAAACAGAAGGCAATGACCCCAAGAGCATCCAAAAGCCCTGCAGCAGCCAAGGGAAACTGTCCTGAGAACGTCTGTTTCCTTTCTCCAGGCTTGCCATCCCACAATTTGGGGAACTCCCTCATCCGCCGCAGTCCCTTTGCACCATTCCCATCAGGCGTCATCCTCCAGCTCAGCACCGAGCAGCATCTCTGACCACTCCACCTCCCATTCACAGCACACCAGTACCTCTCTCCATCTCTTGCATGCACCCAACAAACTCACCCCATCAGCAAAACACAGCGGTCCAGCCAGCTCAGACCACCCCAAGCCCTGCAGGACCCGTGGGATGTGCTCAGTCCCCGCGCAGAATGGGTGCATCCTCCCTGGAAAATGAGGGCAATGAGGAAAAGCAGCCAGGAGATCAAGCACGGCTGGGGTGTTGGCTGCTCCACGGGGGTGACACTGATGTGACACTCCCCCCCAGTCCCATGGAGGACGAGGAATGCTCCCTCTCCCCCCCAGCTGCCCACCTGGGCTGGGGGCTGGCCGGTACTTACTCCCACTCCTTCCTCCGTGCCTGCGGCGTGCTCTGCATCTTGTGCGCCTCGTGCGCCTTGATGATGTCCCTCTGCTCGATCAGTCCACCCCGCCGGCGCTTGATAACATCCGGGCTCACTGGGACATACTGGCCAAGCCCCAGGTCGAAGGTGCTGCCGGTTTCTGTGCCAGCGTCCGCATCCCGGGAACGGGGCTCATAGAGGGCATCAAAGCTGGCTGCACGGGAGACCAGGGCCTCAGCCAGGCTCTCGGGCTCCAGGAGGTTGCAGGACTGGGTGGTTTGCATCAGACCCAGCCGGTGCTTGCGCCACGTCTCCTCTTCGGGCAGAGCCAGGACATAGCGGGGAGAGGCAGCATCCAGCTCAGCCCCCCTGCCTGGTGCTGGGACGCTGACGGAGCACGTGCCGAATCCCAGCATCTTCGGGGCTGTTGTAGCTCATCACCCTGGAGGGGCACAAGATAGAGAGGGGAGGCTCAGGGCTCTGCTCTGTTTGCTCACAAATTCCCTCCCTTCTCCCAGAGCCTCCCACGCCAGCTGAAAGTCCCATTCTCCTGGGTTTGTTGGGCTAGACCCTCTCAAATCAAACTCGGAGCACACACCACCAGACCCCCAAGGCTGGGGGAAGGGGTAGCACCTCCTGCCTTACTGCTTTCCTCCTCCTTCCTGATCTGGGCACCACAGCAGCTCTCTGACCACACAACCAGCCCTCTCTGGGGTCTCCGGAGCAGCACCACTCCCCACGGCTGGACCACAACAGGATGAGCCCCCATGCTGACCCATGGATGAGAAAACAGCAGACTTGGATCAAACAACCCCTGTGCTGCTTTTAGAGTTTTTTCTTCACAACTGTTTTTTTTTGGGGGGGGGGGGGGGGGGGGGGGGGGGGGGGGGGGGGGGGGGGGGGGGGGGGGGGGGGGGGGGGGGGGGGGGGGGGGGGGGGGGGGGGGGGGGGGGGGGGGGGGGGGGGGGGGGGGGGGGGGGGGGGGGGGGGGGGGGGGGGGGGGGGGGGGGGGGGGGGGGGGGGGGGGGGGGGGGGGGGGGGGGGGGGGGGGGGGGGGGGGGGGGGGGGGGGGGGGGGGGGGGGGGGGGGGGGGGGGGGGGGGGGGGGGGGGGGGGGGGGGGGGGGGGGGGGGGGGGGGGGGGGGGGGGGGGGGGGGGGGGGGGGGGGGGGGGGGGGGGGGGGGGGGGGGGGGGGGGGGGGGGGGGGGGGGGGGGGGGGGGGGGGGGGGGGGGGGGGGGGGGGGGGGGGGGGGGGGGGGGGGGGGGGGGGGGGGGGGGGGGGGGGGGGGGGGGGGGGGGGGGGGGGGGGGGGGGGGGGGGGGGGGGGGGGGGGGGGGGGGGGGGGGGGGGGGGGGGGGGGGGGGGGGGGGGGGGGGGGGGGGGGGGGGGGGGGGGGGGGGGGGGGGGGGGGGGGGGGGGGGGGGGGGGGGGGGGGGGGGGGGGGGGGGGGGGGGGGGGGGGGGGGGGGGGGGGGGGGGGGGGGGGGGGGGGGGGGGGGGGGGGGGGGGGGGGGGGGGGGGGGGGGGGGGGGGGGGGGGGGGGGGGGGGGGGGGGGGGGGGGGGGGGGGGGGGGGGGGGGGGGGGGGGGGGGGGGGGGGGGGGGGGGGGGGGGGGGGGGGGGGGGGGGGGGGGGGGGGGGGGGGGGGGGGGGGGGGGGGGGGGGGGGGGGGGGGGGGGGGGGGGGGGGGGGGGGGGGGGGGGGGGGGGGGGGGGGGGGGGGGGGGGGGGGGGGGGGGGGGGGGGGGGGGGGGGGGGGGGGGGGGGGGGGGGGGGGGGGGGGGGGGGGGGGGGGGGGGGGGGGGGGGGGGGGGGGGGGGGGGGGGGGGGGGGGGGGGGGGGGGGGGGGGGGGGGGGGGGGGGGGGGGGGGGGGGGGGGGGGGGGGGGGGGGGGGGGGGGGGGGGGGGGGGGGGGGGGGGGGGGGGGGGGGGGGGGGGGGGGGGGGGGGGGGGGGGGGGGGGGGGGGGGGGGGGGGGGGGGGGGGGGGGGGGGGGGGGGGGGGGGGGGGGGGGGGGGGGGGGGGGGGGGGGGGGGGGGGGGGGGGGGGGGGGGGGGGGGGGGGGGGGGGGGGGGGGGGGGGGGGGGGGGGGGGGGGGGGGGGGGGGGGGGGGGGGGGGGGGGGGGGGGGGGGGGGGGGGGGGGGGGGGGGGGGGGGGGGGGGTTTATGGGGTTTTCTTGGTTGGTTTTGGGTGTGGTGGTGGGGGGAGGGGGTGTGTTTTTGGGTAGGGGGTGGTTTTGGTTGGGGGGTTTTTTAACAACCATTCTGCAGCCCTTTTTTTTCCCCTGAGCATTTCCTGGGGGAGGNAGGGGATTGGGAAGAATAAAAGGGGGTGGAATAGCACAGCTCAGCTGGGACCACAGCCCAGTAACCCCCAGCATGGCTTTTCCCATGCAGCAGCCATGTACTCGCCAAAAAGCCAGATGATGGCAAGCACTGCCTGCACAGGCAGGGGCCAGGCAAGCAGCACCCATGCCACCAGATGGGACAGTGCCCTGACACACTGCCTCCAAGGCAGGCACAGTGCTGGAGCATCCCTGGCCAGAGCATCCCTGTGTCCTCTCCAGCCCCACGCTTGCAGGATGGCAGCCTGGCAGACAAGCAGCAGCTTCAGAGGCTGGATGTGGAAATCTCACAAATAGCTTTCAGTCAGGAGCTGCACCGAGGAGCGAAAGGCCCAGGAACGCTGCCAGAAACACGGTGCGGAGCACCGCCTCCTGGCTCAGCAAAATAGATGATGCTATAGAGACTGGAGAGGCTCGTGTCTGACGATATGCCCCAAGTCTTGTCATGGCAAAAAGCTTTATTCTTGTGTGGGAGAAGGGGGAGAGCATCTGTTGTGCATGTTATTGCTGCAGGAGGGGCTTGGCTCTGGTGGTCCCTGCAATTCCCCCCCCAGTGGTTCCCCATGACGGGGGTGAAATAGGGGATGGGAAAAGAGCAAGGGAGCACATGCTTCACACCGGGATGTCACCCCCTTCCTCACCACATCCCTGACACAGGGTGAAACAACCCAGCAAGGGAAAGAGCTAAAGGAGGATTTAAATCTCACAAAACATGGGATTAAATCTCCCAAAAATATGGCATTAACACAGCAAATTGAGCACATCAGTTGTCTTAACCCCTTCCCAGAGCAAACAGGGAGGGGAGAACAGCAGTCGGGAGAAAGGCTGGGAAATCACCAAACTAGGAGCAAAAATAAATTAAATATAGAAAAAATAAAACAAGAGTAACTAAGGGGACAAAACAGAGCGTGGGGCCCCATGCTCACCAAACCACACCTGACACCCCCACACCGTAGGAAAGGGGTGCCCAGCCCAGCCAGGGAAGCATCCCCCCTCCTTCGTGTCTGGGGTACCCCATTGCAGAGTGTCTAAAGCTGCCCCCAAATTTAAACCTGCAGGGCCCAGGGGATACTCACCCCTTGGCAAGCTCCCCCGAAAAAAAAAGGCAACTGCCGTTAAGAGCCTGGGCAAATTAATTAGCACATTGATAAGAAAATTTGGCTGCTCCTAGGGAAAGCTATAAAGAGATTTGCCACTTCACTGCTTTGCTTACCCATGGGACTTTTTATTTTTTAAGGGCATTAATTACTTACTTTTTCAAGTCAGTTCTGGGTACCTTTACAATTTCTAATTTTCCCAACTTATGCCTCTCCTTTTCATATTGCTTTCCTTGTTTTCAGCCCTCCTCTGCTACAGTTTAACTCCTCATCCAGCCACACCAGGTTTTCTTTGGATTTTGGGAGCTTTTTTGGTTTGTGTTTTCTTTGTGTGTGTGTTTGGGGGGGGGGGGGTTATGGGGTTTTCTTGGTTGGTTTTGGGTGTGGTGGGGGGTTTTTTTGTGGTTTTGGTTGGGGGTTTTTTTTAACAACCATTCTGCAGCTCTTTTTTTCCCCCTGAGCATTTCCTGGGGGAGGACAGGGGGGCTTTCTTGCATACTGAGCTCTCCAGGTTTCAGCAGACCAACGGGAACAATTAGCTAAGAGCAAACAAGGACACATCCCAAGGGCAGGTCCAGCATCCATGCGGACACTGGCTCCCCTGCTGCCTACCAACCCATCTCCCACCAGGCTTGCTCCAGGGACACCGGTGACTCCCAGGCTTGGAGACAAGTGAAAAAGCTCAAGCAGAGCCCTCAAATGAAACACTAAGAAAGTTTGAAAAAAAAAAATTAAAATAAATAGAGATAATTAGCTCTGCCTCCGCCTAAGCAAACAGGGCTCACGCTGCCAGCAGAACAAGCCACATTCCCTCCGGAAAAGTGACAAGTAGAGAAGGGAGGATGCCAGAACATTTTGTGAAGGAAAGCTGATGAGGTTACATGCTAACGAGGGTGCTCGCAGGATGCCACGTGCCACGTAGAAAGCATCTGACATCAGGGCATCTGCCCATCTTCCAGCCTTTGGTCCCCCCCTTGCACCAAAAACAAACCCACTCTATTTTTACACAAAATCTGAATTAGTGGGGAAAAAACACCACATTTGTTCATGTAATTCAGCTTCTGCTGTTTAAACGCAAACCCTGCCTCCAGCAGAAGGGAAACCTATGGGAAGCCAGCACGTGGCCAGGTTTGGAAACACAGGAGTTATTTTCTGATCCCAACAGTGGAAAGCCACAGCTCAGTATCCACCCGGAATGGGCCACGGCCAGAGCTGGGACCACACTGAGTTTCCTTAATAACATACAACTCAGGTGTGTACCAGTGCCTCTGAACCCTTCCAGCTGCAAATCAGCTCTTTTATAGGAATAAACCCAGGTTTGCCATGCAGCTCCCTGCTAACAGCTGGGCAGAAGATGCCTTTGCAGCTCCGTTAATGACAATTAATAATTTAAAAAAGCAAAAGAAGACACCACATTCACCTGTCCAACCCCGCTGTGCTACTGCACGTGGTTTCCCACGGGTGACTCCGGCTGATGCTCACTGTCCGTATCCCCAGGGGCACAGCTGGGATGTGGCAGGAACGTGGTACAGAGCCGCCTGCCCCAGGAGCAGGGGACATCGCTGCACAGCAGCAGGGCATTTGTTGGCATTTGGTACAGGAGAGCCGAGGATCGGCTGCTGCTGTGAGACATAGCAGGCTTTCAATACCAACAAATGAAGTTTCTAGAGGCTCTTATCTCCCAAATTTCAGTCTCAAAGTAATAAGTCAGGAAATTTACTGTTTGCTCCCACAGCAGAGAAGTCATCTAGATAAAACCATGGCCACAGGGTGCTGGGAGCAGCCAAACTCCATGCGAGGGGGGATATTCAGCTACAAAAACACTGGCATTTGTGCTTTCATCGGCATGGTGGCTCAGAGCAGTGTGATACTCCCAGCACAACCCAGGGGATATCTGAGGACACAGCCCACCCAGCTGTGACGATGCACAGCGGGAGCTCACCCCATCTGGTGGGGATCTCATTAGAGATGACACCCAGCATCCCTCCATCCCCCTCACACTGGGATTGCCACAGACAAACAGGGACAGCACAACGAGCATCTCTTGGCTCGTGTATCAACACACCTTGAAGCAAGACACTGCAGGGCAGCATCCCACCCCACAAACCACCAAGAACACCTCAGCACCAGAGGACAAGTGATGGAAGAAGCGACACGCACAGGTCCTCTGCAGCATCCTCCAAAGACAACCACACGCTGCCAGGTGCCTCAGCCCCATTATTTGAGGATTCAACCCAAACCCCGTGCTACAACCAAGGGACGCAGCCTCTGCTGGCAGCACAGCCTGGACTCTCACCATTCCTCATTTTTTCCTTCTAGCAGCTGATTAACTGATAAAAAACTGGAGGGAGAAACAGGTTCACAGCAGCACCACTGACCTACAAAGGGAAAATTCCTTTTAGGGGTTTTCTCTGTGTATGTGTTTGTGTTACAATGGCAGCAATCAAGTCTTTAGCCAAGTAACTGGGTATTACCATAATAACTACACGCAGCAGTTAAGGCGCTGAGTGAGCTCTTTCTTTCCATTATCCGAGTAATCTTCACCAAAAGCCCCAGGGTTAAAGAAAAAGTGTTTAATTCCCTGCTGGCCCGCAGGGACAGATCTTCCCCAGGCAGCACGAGGGTCTAGCACTGCCGAGGGTCCAGCACTGCCGTGCAGAGGAGGAGGGAAGTGGACACCCCTTTGTGGGGAAGACACCCCAGCCCTGCTGGATGCAGCAAGCAGCAAAGCTGCCAGAGTCCTCCAGCTGCAGTCTGTCAACTTTCCCCAGGGATTTAGGGGATGCTCTGATGCTGCTGCTTCCCCTTGGGAGTGCCTGTCCCTCCTCTCTGCTGAGCAGAGACAAGAGGAAACCCCTCCAGAAGATGCACACACACAGGAGAGCAGCCTCCAAGCATCCTGGGGATACCCCAAGCCAGCCAGGGTTTCTCCTCCCCGAGCTTGGCTGGTCTCCCTGGGAACTCTCAGCCCCGCTCCATACTTCCCGGGGTGTAGGGATGCTCCAAATCCATCCCCTGCCGCCCCTTCCCTCCAGCTGGCTAACCCATCTCTCCCAGGTCCTGGAGGCCACTTGGTTTTCAGGACAATCAAAGGCCATCTGCCTCTCTGCTGAGCCGTGCTTACCCAGAGCTGATAATTATTAGTCCCGGCTCAAGAGGAGAAGGAGAGCTCACGCAGCGCAGCGCAGCAGAGCACTAAACCTCGGAGCGCTGGGAAGAAAATCAGTGCGGGGCCCCTCTAAACAGAGACAGATGGGCTGCGAGAGTGGCTGATTCATCCTCCTGGTCGTTTCCTCTCCTGCCACGTGCACTTTCCTACAGATGCCGTGGGGGGTGAGCCCGTCTCAGGCCAGCTCCAGATCCCCCCCCCCAAGTCCTCCAGTTCCTCCATCTCACACCAAACACGGCGGCTGGGTCTGCGTGGCACGGTAGCTGCGGGAGCCAGATGGTGAGGATGTGCTATTTTTAGTCGAGTCATTTGTTACCAGTGAGAAGTTTGTTGGATTAAACCTCCCTCCCATAGCCCCCACCACCAGCAGGTTTGCAGCCGCTCTGCTGGGAAAAGCCGCTCCCAGCATCCCTGGTACCCAGCGAGAGCCAGAGCTGCATCCCAGGCATAGAGCTTTGTACGACACCAGTAACAGAGAGACTCCAGCGAGGTGGGGGGGAAGAAAAAAAGACATCTGCAGAAAAAGACTCCTTGCACAGACCCACTCCTACACTGAGCAGAAGGTGCGGGTGCAAGGGTTGGGTCAAATATCCCAGTACAGGAAAGCTGGGGGAAGGCAGCACCAGTCACACCAGTGCGTTTGGGGCAGAGGGCTGTGGTGCAATCAAAGCAGGACTGCTTGGCTCCTTTCTCAAGAAACTTTCATCATAACCCATTCACGTATAATAAACTATTTTTGGGGCCTTCACAGTGCCAAGATACTACAACAAAAACCCCTGGAACAACTGCAAAGATCAGATGAAGGAAAGACGACAGCTCCAAATACCCACAGGCTGCTTCAGGCCGGGAGATGCTCCGGCACCAGACATCAGACAACCTTTTGTCTGGGAAACTGCTTTTGTTCTGCTACGCTGGGGTTTTCCCAGCTGGCTGTGATGCTCCAGCAGCAAAGCCTGCTCTCCAGGGCTGAGCATCACTCCACTTCCCTGGAAAAGCCACCCTGAGCCTGGATGGGGCCAGGCTGCTGCTTGGACTCTGTCCCAGCTGGGAGGCATCTCAAAGAGAAAGGAGATGGTGGTGCGAGGGCTCTGCCCATGCCGGCGGTGGGGGAGCACAGCCCCAGGTACAAGAGCCCTCCCGCAGAGCGCCGCTCCCAGGGGAATCAGCTTTAAGAATATCAAAACATGAAATTATCCCATCTCACCTTTAAGAGCAACTGTTAAACAACCCTGCTATTATTTATACAAATGTACATCAAAGAAATCAGCCCTCTATTCTCCAGCCTTAGGAAGCAAGAAAGCCAGAGGCTGCCAGGGCAGCAGGACCCCTGGCCCCAGGGTTGGCTGCAGCGAGCCCCAGGGATGCTTTCAGGGCACAGCTGTGGCAGGTATGATGCTGCTGGGGTGGAAACAACAAACAGGGCCCTTCCTGGCCTGGCACAGGGGTTTCAGGGATGGGGTAACACCAGGCATGGACAGCAAGGTGTCCCAGTGCTTAGGAACACCCATCCTGACAAACAACCCAATGCCCAAACTTCTTCCAGCATCACCTTTGAGCTTGTCTCTTCACGTCCTCCTGCACCCCTTGGTGCCAGCCAGAGGTTTCTGCATCTCAAGGCAATGTACCCCGTCACACAGCCATCACACCTGCAACCCACCACCCCCAATACCAGCCCCCCACCAGCATCCCAGCTCCCCCAGGAGGGCAGAGCGAACACGCGCGGGCAGACCTGGAGGTGTGCGTGCCATCAGCCGCGGGCAGCGATGGGGAATGCAGGACAATGCCTGGCACAGCTCAGCATTTCCCTTCCTCGGACAAGCTCTTCACCCCAGCAGGGCCGAGGAAAGAGCCATTGCTCCAGCAGGCAAGTGCTGGGCTTAGCACGGCACCGCCGCTCTGCTAACAGCACAGGACCAAGCCTGGCAAGAGAAAAAAATCGGGGATGGGAAAGCAAGTGATCTGTGCAACAGCAGCGCTATACGTACACATCGCCAGAGAGCGTGCCCTCAGGAGTTTGCTTTCCAAAGAAGGGCAGAACCAGGACTCCTTAAGATAATTTCCAGCTGTAATCACCGGGCCACCCTCCAGGAATATCGCTCTGCTCCTGCACGAGAGCGCAGGCTGTCACCCTTTGGGGCCATACCACCCTCCTCCCTCCGGCTCCCACCGTGAGGAGGTTTTCCTCGGAAAGGCACAGGGATCCTCCTGGGCTGCCCATTGTTCTTGCAACGCAGAATGGACAGCCAACGTAAAGTGCATGTATGGAAAATGCCCTGAGTTCATGGACCTCAAAACCTGTCCCTCACCCAGCCAGGGCAGGGGGACAGCAGCATCTCCACATCCCAGCCCATCACTCCCTGGATATTTGGGGAGCCAGGAGCCAGCACACCCAGGTAATCACAGACAGAGCACCACCATCCCCGAGGACAGCCTGAATTTATGCTTTAATTAGCACGTAGCAGCAGAGCTGGCTCTGCACATCACACCTTGCCTGCTCCTACACCCAGAGATATGGGAAACAGTGTCATCAAGCCTGGTAGCTCAGCCTGAGCTAGCTCGTTTCAAAGAGGACAAGTGACCCCAAAGGACATCAGGGTTCAGCATCAGCCTCATCACTCTCAGCGCCAAAAGCAGCTGCAAGAATTGACAAGGTATAGAGAGGAGCAGGAGCTGCCAGCATGAGCCAGGGTGTGTTAGAAGTTGCTGTGCAACAGAGAAAGAAAAGGCTTTTAAAAAAAATAAATAAATAGTCTGGTCTCTGGGAAACACTGCTGGCCCTTGTTCCCAGCACCTTGAACAAGGCAGCGCAGGAAGGGGCTGACAACGGCATTGCCTTTGATGTTGGACATCAGAAACCCAGGCCAGCTGGAAACCATGGATGCAAGAGTAAATCCAGAAGGAAAAAACAGGGAGACATGAAGCATCCAAGCCTCATGACCACTGCCGCAGGAAAAGTTTGTTCCCCTGTGCCAAGGCAGGCTGAATGCATGTGGTCCCAAGACAGATCACGAGACCCAGGAGCTGCTCGGTCCAGGCTCCCCAGAGGGTGGTGGTGGGTGGGAACAGCACCCTGTGCATCCCGGGAATTGCCAGCATGTGCCCTGATTCTGGCTTTGTGCTATAGCTTACGGCTTCTCCAAAAACATCAGGCTCAGCCAGGAGCTGCCCGCCAGGATGGGGCAGGGAGGACAGGACACATGCACAGCTCAGACCACAGCATCACAGAAGGAGAGCATCCCATGGACATGTCCCAGCCCAGCCTTTGGTGTCCCCTCCTTACATTTCTCCCCCACCAGGCTCCACAGCATCTCTTTCAGACTGCCCTCCTTCCCTCCAGCTGGGAAACTTAACAATAATAACAAAATTCCTGTTTAACCTGGCAAAGCCAGGCAGAAAAAGTTCTCGTTTCCAATGGTGCCTTCACCAAGGTGACTCACGATGCACAATGTGTGTCATTACTTAATAGACCCACAAAGGCAATTATACGATCATGCAAACATCAGATTCCCAGCACCAGGAGTCACAGCACCCCTGAGAGGTTAAAACAAAGGGAATGCTTTAAAGGTGAGCCGGCTTTTTTATTCTTTGACTTTTGTTCTCATTATGTACAAAGACTCACTGAAAAGGTCTTATTGTTTGTGCAAAAAAAAAAAAAAAAAAAATCTTGCACAAATTGCATCGTGAAGAAAGGAAGGAGCTAGAGAACAAGTCTGTCCTGACATGCTGGGAGAAGACTGGGAGAAGCAAGCACACTGGGCATCCTGAGCTCCTCACCAGCAGCTCCAGCCGCAAGCACAAGGACAAGGCAGAGCCCCACATTGCTGGGTAAACACAGCAAGACTTTCCCGACTCAACCTCAGAGGAGGAAAGGCAGGTTTTCCTTTTGCTCCTTCACCCAGGTCTTCTATAACCCTTCCCCGTTCACCCCACGCAGATTTGCATTTTACTTTGTCCTGGCTTGAGCTGGGTGGGGATAGTGGGATAATAAAAAGGGATTTCTCACCTGTCAACATAACAGACGCACAAAACAAGCCTTTAGGACCCTTTACCAAGCAATCGGTTTCCCTGCCAGGTCCAAAGCGTAGGAGAGCATGCCTCAGGACATTCAGCTGCTCAGGGGCAAAAGCCGGGAGCAGCCCTTCCCCTTCCTCCCCCTCCTCATCCTCCCTATCCCTGCCACCCTCAGCCACTCCAAGCTGCCACACACCCCCAGAGCTCATCTCCCCAGTCTCCTACTGTATGGGAGATGGGAGGAAAGCAAAGAAATGGTCACAGGGAACTAAAATGAACATTTCAGCTATCCTGCTTTTTTCCCCAGGACTAATAACCTGACTCAGTGAGCGCCCAGTCCTCCCCTCCCACCCGATGCCCACGCACCCAGCAGGTCCCACGTCCTCTCCTCTCCAGGGGTCACCACCAAATCCCTCAGGAAAGCCTGGGCACTTCCTGAGGGCACCCAAAGGCAGCCACACTCCTGACCCCGGCAGGGACCATGGGCTAAGCCAGCCTGGGTGCAAGCCCAGCCACTGTGCTCAGGTGCCAAGGGAGAGGTTAGAGCTTCTGGAAACCATCCCAACAAGGGGACAGGCACAGCGCACAGCATCTTTAGGTGCTGCTCTCTCCGATACATCCAGCTGGACCCCAGCCACGGCCAGTGGTCTCCCCTCCCTCCAGCAACACAGCTTTTCCCCCAGTCCTGGTGCCAATTCTCCCTTTAAATCCCAGTAACACCAGTGCTTATCGCCCGCCGCCTGCCTCGCTGCCTTAGCGCCGGCAATTCCAGCACCTCCCTTTGGGATCAAAGCCACCCACCTTATCAACAGGCTCCCTCTACTCCTCAAAATGTTTCTTCTTTTGGCAAGAGCTCATTCAGCTCCTCTCTCCCTTCTTTTATCAGTTTGCTACAATTGCTGGCATTGAGCTGTTAACACCCCAATTCTCCTCTTTATTTGTGGCATTCCTTCATTGCTGCTGTTTCATCCCTCCAAAGCACATTACTCAGAATAATTTATACCCAAAGCAACCTTCCTGCCAGATAGCTGCTTCATAGGACACTTATGCAGGGCACAAACAAGCTCAAAATCAGGATGAGATTAATTCATGGAGAAAAGGAGGAGAGGCACAGCCAGGAATAACAGCCTAGCTGCCACTGCCAAGCTCTGCGCTGCTGATAGCCAGAGCCTGGGAAGACCCAGCAGGGAAAGAGCAACGTACATCCTATTTCTTACACTGTTCCTTAGATTTTATTTTTTTTTAAGACACACAGCAGCCCAGCCCAGCATCCTCACAGTCCTGGCTGAGCAGCCAGACCAGGCAGGGAGCTGGAAGGAGCTTTGCTCTGACTGCTTCACTTGTCAGCTCCATCACTTGACTGAAATGACACCTGACGGCTGAATTAGCTCAGAACTCCATCATTAAATTGGCCCTTTGGCAGCAGCATCATGCACTTGGAGCTTGGACTTGACCATATTTGCAAACATGGGCAATCGGGATGGGGAGAGCCGAAGCAGCTGCTAATTGGTGGTCCCCCATCCATCCCTCTCCATCTCCAGGAAGGCAAACAAGGCTCTTCCGCGGGCGGCACGCAGCTCTTTTTAACACTAGGAAACTGCCATCTGTAATTTTTAGACATCTCAAGGATGGCTGAGGACCGGCAGCGCGAGACTGTCGGCGTATGGCACTCAGCCGCCAGCCACGCAGGGGCTTCTCCTCCGGCACGGCACAGCCATCCAGCACTGCTGCCAGGGAATTTGGCACTGCCCCCCCCTCACTGCCACCCCCTGTCTATGCTCCGGCTGAGCACCAGCAGAGACCATTTGCTTTTAGAGCCTCAGCCACTCAGAAATGGGCAATGCTATTTCTGGCAGCATCACTCCCCCTCCTCTCTCCTCTTGCCCACTCGCTCCTTCCTAAATAGTTTAATGCCATTAATTTCCCCATGCCAGCCATCCACCGTCTGCCAGCAGGCTTCAGAGCACCAGCAAAACATTCGAGAGAGCTGGGGCGATCCAAGAAGTTATCCTTCACAGTCCCCAGCCCCCTGCCTCCATCCCTCCAAGCAGCAGTGACTAAAAATCATCACTCTCAGGAGGATACTGCACCGATACATCCACCCTTCCCAGGCTGGAGCTGATACACCACTCTCATACAAGTTTAAACCAGGTTATTTTCTGTGTTTAAACCTTGTTTGTGTGTTAGCCACCAACAGAACCACTTGTGAGGGGCTCCAGCCCCCCTCCAGTGCCTGCGGGTCTGTCCAGGGCTGTATTAAAACCCCATCACTAGCACAGAATTGCCACCTGGAAATACAAGGTCAGGTTTTACACCCTTTCCTCTGACCACAATGGCTCAAACAGCCCCTGCAAACATGGCCAGCAATTTGTCACAGTCCCCAGCAGAAAACAGAAGATGCTTCAGGCTGGGAGCACCCAGGTGAGATCCCCAGTCTCAGAAAGCCCCCAGTGCAGCCTCCACAAGGGTCAGCATTACACTGGGACAGGGGCTCTCCAGCAAAACCAAAGCTTCCCCTAAAGCAGCAGCTGCTGGGACCAAACTTCTGCCCTTCCCCAGCTCCAATAACCTCTTGCAGGCTTTGCCCCATGGCTATCCAGCAACATCACCCTCTGCAAGCAATGCTCAGCTCACCATCCCCTCTGCAACGGACACTCAGCTCAGAACCTGCACTGGGGTCCAGAAAAAGAGGTGAAGGCAACTGGTCTGTCCTGGTTCTTTTTTCTTGCCCAAAACCTCTAAGTGAAACAACTGCAGCATCCCAGCAGGGAGGAAGAGGGCTTTGAGTCCAGCCCTTCACTGTTCCCTCTTCACCTGCCCTTCCCATTCTCAGACACAATCCCTCATCAAGGAAGCACCAGTTGGACACCAAGTTCTAAACCTGCTCCATCTCTCCTCCAAACACACCCTTGAGCCAAAGCACTGAGCACCTTCAAGCCAAAACTACTCCTACACGTGGGCCACCCCCTTTGTTGTATAAGCTACCTCCCAGGGGCATCCTGCACACCCTTGGGACATCTCCCCATCCATCACCAGCCACATGCATGGATCACACCTTGCTCTGTGCAACACAAGCCATTTGCTGGGGATAAGCATCCCAGTCACTCCCTCTTCCTGCATCTCCTGAGACACCCAGCATCACCCAGCACTGACTGCAGGTCAGGCTGCTGGAGCACCCACCCTCTACCCTTCCCTGCTCCCACTCATGGCTAGTTTCCACCATGCTCATTTTTATTTCACACAGAAAACCCAGCCTCAGAAATTCAGCAGTGAAGCTTGTTAACACCAGCAAGCGCACAAAGAAATTGTCAAGCCATCCGCGAAGAACTTCCCAAGCCGTCAGCATCCCCGCGCGCGTGGGTGGCGAGGCTGGCTGCGGATCATGCCAGCCACCCAGGGACTTGTAGACACAAGACTCAAGGCAGCCTCAGGGCCCAAGTTACCTCTCTGGAGAAACTTCTCAGCGGCAAGAATAGTCCACAGGGGTTTTATGCTTTTTCCAGCCACCTCAGATCTCCAGCCAAAGTGTTGAAGCCCAGGTATTCACCCCACTACCCAGAGCTGGGGGACTCCCATGCCGCCCCAGCAAACAGCCAGGAGCCAAACCAACCCCTCTGGGTCAAGCTCCTTTCACCCACAGGTTTTCTCATCCCATTTGAAAACCAAAGTGAACAATTAGGATGGGGACCACAGCGCTAAGCCCATAGCTCTGGTGTGATGCTTGGTGGCCCAGCACATCTGGACCGCAGGAAGCGGTGCTACAGGCATTGACCCCACAGCACAGCCTAACCCCCAAAGCAGGTTTTGACCAAGGATGCTACATGCCAAGGAACACATCCTCTAGAGAGGCTCGGGTGCCCACCGCAGGCCACGGGAGCTTAAACACGAGGCCAACACAGTGTGTTTCCAAAAATCACAGTCTGCCGTGAGACGTGGAGCACCATGTACGTACAGCCTGTTTGAAACGGCTAATGGATCGCATTTATTCCAAGCTTGCTACTTCCATATGCCGGGGGGGGGAAAGCCCAAAACCAGAGCAGTGATGATAAATTTCTAAAGTTACTGTAGCAAGGGAAAAAAAAACAAACCACACCACAACATAGTAGAAGCCTCATGCCATCTCCCAGAAACTCCCTATGCTACAAATGCCAAATTATTAAGCTAAAAAGAGAAGAAAAAAACCCTTCCATAACAGATTGCTATTGTGCTTCCTTTCAAAAGGACAACACTACCCGCGGTCCCTCGCTGCTGCTTTTGTATTCAACATCCACTTCAGCAGCTTGTTACTTAAGAAGTAAAACCTGCCCCTTCACCTTAGGTCCAAGGCAGGGCACAAGAACACAGGCTGGCCCTGCACTGCCAGGGCAAGAGCACAGCCACGGTGCTGTCACCTAAAGGGACTCAGCCACGGCTGGCAGAAGGGACAAGGAGGGCTCATCCTAAACCCAACAGGACCTGGCCCAATTTCACCCATCTTTGTTGCCATGCTTTGCCCAGGGGATCACCACATCCCCCCAGGACGATGCACGGGGCTCAGACCCATTCCTGCACCAAGCGCCTGGTCACAGCCATGGACAAGGACAGGGGCTTGGCACCAGCTACTGATGCTCCTCAGCATCCCCAGGGCCAGCTCTGCCCCAACCATAAGTTTTCCATCCAGGAAAGCTTTGGGAAGTGAGCCCCTCGCCCCAGTCAGCCTCACCCCAGCACGCTTGCTGATGTGACTAACACCCCATCCCACACTGGGGAGGTGACAGCCCCCAGCAGCCCTGGCAGTCAGGAGGGGGTGGCCGAGCCACAGCATTTTGGCTGGAGCAAGCTCTCCCCACTCCTCCTCACATCGCACCCACCCTGCCGGCATGCAGCATCCCAGACTAGGAGAGGGTTGTGGTGGTCCAGCCCTGGTGCAGGGCACAGCACCGCAGGGATGCTCTGACCAAAGCTCAGCCCCCAGGTCCCTCCCACAGAGCTGGGGACAGGCTGTCATCCCGACCCACTGCTGTGTGACTAAGGGATGCTGCAGATCTAATGAGGTTTTGGGTTATTTCTGAAAATCCTGGAGCCTGGAGATGGGAAATACGGGAAGCTGCAGTTCACTCAAGAGGAAGGGATATCTTGCTGCAGAGATGCAATCCTGGCTCAGCACTAGATGAGCAGTGGTGTCTGATAATCACCCCCAAAGCAACCCCAGCCACTGAGGCCTCAAGGGGAAAGAAAAAAAAAACAACAAAACAAAAAAAACCCAAAAAAACCCCACGCAAACAAAAAAAAACACACAACATACCCCAAGGAAGATTCTGATTTCCTGAAGAGTCTAGAAAAGAAGCACAATTTGAAAGGCATGAGGTTGGAGGAAAGGCAAGAAGAAATGCTGTTGTTTGTCATCAAGAAAAGGAAACTGAGGCAACAGCACCCTCAACTGCACCAGGCATCGCCGAGAGGCCACCAGAAGAAACTGCTCCCCACCCAACAAGACCAGACCACAAGCCTCCTTCCAGCCCTCCTTCCACTCCCTCTTTGGCCCCAAAGCTTCAGAAAGCAGCCACAGACCTGAAAACACAAATACAAAAAGTGCTAATGGTTTTCAGCTCATTTTTTAGAGCACAAATCATGATATTTCATGTTTTTATATCCCAATGCAATGTTTGCATCTCCTTGGCTGGAGGAAACAGCAGGATAGAGCAGCCCAAAGCCTGCAGGCTTCAACCCTTGAATCCATTAAACCAGAGACCCCAAAAAAAGGGGGAGAAAAGGGGCTAAAATCCAAGCAAAGGCATCTAATGCAACCAGCACGCAAGGAGACATTTCAAGCCATCCATACCCCCCAGCCCTTTAGAAACACATTAAACACTTGGAGACAGCTTTTATATATTGTGCTGGGAACCATGCACAGCCTGAGGGGGGTTATTTGTCTTCTCCTCCCAGTGATGCACAGCACCAGCCGCCGGCAGCCTGGGTGATTTAACAGCAGCAGTGCAGGACGTGCACGAAGGTGCTAGCATCACGCAGGCAGCACCGGTTTCTGACTACATCCACCTGGTCCAGCCTCAGTTAGAGGAGCCCCACATGAAGGCAGGGGTTGGGGAAGTCAAAGATCTCCCTCAATCCTTGTTTTATACATCCAAATATCACCGTACAGATGAGACCTCCATGTGCTACAAGAGCCCAAGATGGGGTGATCAGTTCCCCGTGCAAGGCACTCATGTTTTCTTATAGCAAGAATCCAGTATCACCTGGAAGGAAGAACTATCAAGCCTCAGTACCTACTCTGTAGCTCCAGGAGCCACGTTTCACTTATTTGCCAACTCTGATCTCCTCTAATATCTAAAAAAAATAATTAAGGGCACTGATGAATAACGGAGTGAGATTAAAACATCTTAAATTGATCTCTCCTATCTGTCCAACTTGGGTTTTTTTAAAGCATTTAAATCCTCCCTTTGACACAACACTGTTCCTGCTGCAGGGTGCTCCAATCACAGCATAAGCCTTTTATTAATAAAATACATATTTGATCCTATAGAGCAGCATCAGCCTTTCTTCTCATCGCCTCACCCCAGCTCTCCCGTGCTGGCAGCACAGCTAGGATACTCCTCTGGAGATGGCAGAGCTAGAGCATCACACATACACTGTGCACACACACTTTCCTTTCTCCCCCTCTTCCATGCACAGAGAAACATGCAGCAGTGCCCCAGAGCCCCCTCCCTGGCTGTGTACCCCCCAGACAGGAGCATAGCACTGCTGAGAACTGACCCCCCTCCTCACTTTGGTGCAGAAGTGACTGTTCATCAGCCTCAGGAATTGCTCCAATCCTCTGCACCCCATGTGCCATTCCCTGAAGCATGGAGCACCCTGCCAGCACCACAACCCTCAGGGTTGCAGATCCAGGGCTTACAAAGGTCCAGCTTTACAAAACCTTGACGCTCAGGTTGAAGCATCATGCTCTCCGCCACCACCTGCACCCCTGGGAGACGCTGTTTAGCAGATCCACAATGCAGCAGCTCCCCATCTTGGCACCCAATGCCTCTTCTGAAAGACTGGGCCAAGAAACTCACTGGTTTTGGGGCGCAGAAGCTGCAGTGGGAGCCCCGGTGGGGTTGGTGGCTGAGCTGCCCACCTGCCTGATTTCCAGGAGCTGGCCTGCAGCCCCCAGCACCAGCTCGTGTTTCATGCCAGGGAGAGCATCCACACCTCCAGCTCACTTCCCAGGGTGAGCTGCGCTGTACGGGTGGTGAGAGTAGGAGAAAAGAGGGATCATGTATGAGACCGTTCCAAAATTAAAAACAAAGAGAAGAGCCTTTGGGGAAGAGGCTGAGATAATTAAAACATTAATTCAGATTGAAGCTTTTGCTCCGAGCAAGCTCGAGTCACCCAGAAATCCCAACGATGGATAGTGGTGGGTCTGAGCCTCATCCCCAGGCACCCCCCAGCCCTTTTCATCACCCCAGCAGCCTTCTTCCAGGGCAGAGGCTGCAAAGGCACCTTCCTCCAGAGGGGATCACGGGGAAAACAAGCTCCAGTTCTCAAGGAGCAGAGAGAAAATTAACGACCTGGAATAACAAGTAGGAAACGGGTGACAGCTTTGAGGCTAATAAACCCTCCCAGCAACACTAACAGCTTTCTGCATGAGCAAAACAGCTAAAGTGACTAAAACAAAAGTCACGACAGTCACAAGTAAGTTGAGTGAGACATGAGAACGACTCAGTAAGTTTTGGCAGTTGGTTGGAAACAGACATTGGGAAAGCAAGCAGGCAGAGCCAGCGGCAGCATCCCCACTGCCTGGCTCCATGTCCGGCTGTAACCCGGTTGCTCGGCACTGGGAGAAGAGCAACACCCCTCCAAAGGTCCTGCACAAGAGCAAGGACTAAGGCTGATATTTGTGCATTGCCATAAGTCACTGGGATAAAGGTAAAATCCTGCAGGAGAGCAAGAAATTCTCCCTCCCAGACCTTTATGAACAGATGAGAGTGCCGCCAGCCCAGGGAGCCGTGCACAGGGCAGGAGACCCCCACTGAGCAAAGAAAGGGTCAGCTCCAGGAGCTGCTGGGGGGAAAAAAGTCCCAAGAGAAGGGGGCGAGAGGGAAAAAGTAATTTTCATTTGTAGCTGGTGGAAACTGTCTACTCCAACACAGCAGACACGCTTCATTTCAGTTTTGCTTTTTATATCACCTCCACCAGCAGAAAACCACCACCAGATTTTAAAAAGCAGCTTTCATACCTAAAGCCTTCCAACCTTCAACTTTCTGTTCCAACGTGCAACATCAAATTAGAGTGTTTTCAAAGCTTCTCACCCCTCACACTTGAATTTACCTGGTGCAAGCCAGCTTCTCTCCATAAAAGCATTTCAACTTCACCCAGGCTGGGAAACCCCAACACATGGCCACCAGACCCCACAGCATTGCGCTGGTCCAACACACAGAATGCCCACACATTGCCCAGGCCACCGAGCTGCATCGTGATGATCTGTTTTCCTGCTTTCCTTGCTCAGCATCACCCAACGCACAGGAAGGTACCCGAAAGCATCCTTCATCCCCTGCAAGATCTCTCTCCCATCACAAAGTGCTCCAAGGTGCAGAAGCGATGCCAGAGAGGGGTTGGGGGGTGCTCAGCCCAGCCCTGCTCACGGTGATGGGGCAGCTCCCACGCCAGTGGCCTTGGGACAGTCCTGGGGTGACAGCTCTGAGACAGAGAAGGCTGGAAGGGGAAAAGGCCCCCAGAGCTCAGGACCCAGCTGCAATGAGCTGAGAAAATGAGCAGGGGAGGGTTAGGGAAGAACATGCAAGACCGATGGCTTTCCAGCCCAATGCAGAAGCAGGTTGGAAGGGGGTAGAGGAGATGCACAGACAGGTATGAAGGTGAACATGAACCGAGCAATGCCCTCCTGCCAGGACCAGCTTCCCACCGCTGTCAGGCCCCATAAGCACAGTCATTGCACCCATCCAGCCTCAGAGGCTGTGTGGGAGAAGGGTGACATCCAGCCCGCTCCTTCCGCCCAGCCATCCTGACACCGAACTGGGAGACAGCCTGGCTGCCAGAAAGGAGCAGGAAGGTTGTGCTCCCCGTCTCCTCCAAGCCTTTCCCCCTGTCTCCCTGCTCTTTGCACCCAAACCTGCACCCACACTGCTGGCAGAGCAGGCAGGGTCCTCAGCTCCCGGAGCAGAACGCAGGAGGTGCAGGCAGGGACAGGGACAGGCAGGGATGTACAGCAGCTGGTCCCAGCAGAGAGACTGGGAACCTGGAGCAGCAGCCTCCAGGGATGCACCAGCCACAGAAGTTGGAGAGGCAGGAATATCACTGAACACAAAGCAAGGAGGACCAGGAGAAAGGCACATAAAGGTTGTATAAATCCCCATGTAGACAGGAAAAGCCCTACGAGCATCGTCTCAACACAGGACACCGGGGAAAACAGCAGCCACCGTGCACCAGCACAGAGTGAGAGATCACCCCAGTCCCCACTTCCTCCTCCCAGGAATCTGGCACCCTGGAAAAACCTGCCCAGCCTTTGCATTTTGCAAACCTCGGCTCTAAAAATAACCATTGGTGCAAGTGACACATTTCAAGCGGAGCTGGCGAGCAGCAGCCCACAGAACCAGACTCACTCAGCATCAGTGGAGATATGTTTTGTAAACAGTTTTGGGTTTTGTTTTTTTTAAGGTTGCTTAGTAAGCTGCTAATCAAACAGCCAAAGCCGTTGTCTGATGCGGCAGAAATGAAGGGGGATCCAACGAGAATGAAAAAATCCCACAGAGGAGCAGGGATGGGGAAAACTCAAGGGCTGGACCCCATTTCCCAGCATGTCCCTCACGCCTCAACTCACACCTTTACGATGGAGGTTCTCAATGCGCAGGAGGGGTCCCATGCCCATGGTGCTGTTGTCAAAACCCTATTTATACAAGAAGCTGTATGGCCGGACATCTCCACCCTCCTCCCTGCACCCCCAGTAAGCAGGGTGCCATCCTGCCCTGGGGGCTGGAGCAATCGGCAGAGCACAGAACAGGAGGAAGACTCACCCAAACTGTTGCTCCGTTCATCACAGTAATTAGCCACCGTCTTAAGCGACTCCCATTAGTTCCAGCCTGATTTTCTCAGGCACAGTCAGCACACACAAGATTTCAATTAAAACTCACCATGCAGCCAACTTGGCAGTAGCCACCCTGGCCCACTACAAGGCTCATCCAGGACACAAAACACACCGAAGAGGTGCTCCTTTCCTTGAAATATCCCATTTAATTAACTTTTAAACTAGCTTTTATTTCCCAGCCCTGCTCAGGGAGCCTCAGCGAATGCTCACCGGCTTTGCAGAGCAGATGCTGTAGGGGAGAAGCTTGCATTTTCCCACCTGCCGCCACCACCACCAGCATTGGATCCATGCCCCAGTACAGAATGGAGCTGGGGTTTCTCTCTGGAGCTGCACTCGTGCCTTCCCACCGCCACATGAACCCCCCCAGCTCCCAGGGAGACTTGCACCCCATGGCAGGTACAGGTGCAGGCTGCTGGGTTCTGAGGAGCAGAGGAGCTCTCCAAGGCTCTTTGCTAACGGTGCCAGCTCGCACAAAGCCCTTCACCCGCCAGCACCCATCCCTGATGATGCCTCAAGGATGGGTCAACACCAAACAAGCTGCCCAGCATGGACTTGTTTCCTAAAAGCACTCACACTGGTCCCAGTTGGAGGGCACGAAGCTGATGGACTCTTCACCGCACGCAGGGTGACAAGGGGTTAAAGCCCACCTTCTGCCTGCAGCTTGGAAAAAACAAGGCAAGGGAAATGTAAATGCTTTGCTGAACCAGAAAGCTTCATAAAAATATTAGCCACAGCTTTGTCGGCCCTCTCCTGCTCGCAGGGGTGAGGCTCAGCGTCACCCAGCCTACACCTCCCTGCTCTACAGCACCTTTCCGGCTGCTTTGGTGCTTATTTATAGGCAGCATCCCTGGAGAATCACGGGAGGAAATGGAGCTCAACCCCTTCCACAGGGAGCTTGGCAACTTTGAGCTTTCTGCCGCCTGGCTAAGTGAGAAGTGCTGGAGGGAGCAGAGATCAGGCTCCAGCATCTCCAGCACCTTGTCTGTGCCATTAGACAGGTGCTTTACAACAGGAGCTCAGTGTGTTTTTAACAGATCCTTCATTCCCTGCTTGTTAAGTTAAAGGAAAGAGTATTTTGGTACAAAAAAAAAAAATTAAGAACAAACTTGAGCTGGGCTGGGAAGCAGGGATGCTCAGGGATGGCGAGCAGGGCTCCGTGCCTCTGCAGGGAGCCAGTGTTTCAGTGCCCATGCTGCCTTGTTTAAAACACTGCCGGGAAAACCCAATATGTGATTTAAATCCACACCAGGTGGGCTATGAGGGAGAGGGGCACATAACCCAGCATGGAAAGCACTAAAGATAACACCTCCCCGTGCTGAAGAGGGGAAAAACATCCCCAAAAACTAACACAGAAGCTGGACACGGTTGGATGGTCCCCTTGGCTTTGCCACGATATTTTTGGGAAGAACCTCCCCAGAACAGCAGGGGGGAACCTAGCCCCTCATTTTGAAGATGCTGAATACCAGCATCACAGGGGAATCGTGGAATAATTGATGACAGGGAACCTCTGACCCAACCCACTGCTCAGAGCAAAGTCAGGATGATGCCAGAGATGTCGGAAAGGGAGAAATCCCGAAGCCTTCACTGAGCTGCAGCCGAGCTTTCGCCCCCTGGTCCCCCCGCTCCCGCCTGCCCTGCTCATTTCTCAGCCTGACAGAGAGCTCGGCAGCCTCTCCCCAGGCACGAGGCCTCACGCCTGTGACTAATGGCATGTTTTGACATCCCTGAAATACTCCAGCACTTCATTTGAGCCGCGGGGAGCAGGAAGGAAGGAAGGGAGATGCTGGTGGGGAGCCGGCACCAGGAGGGAGGGGCAGGAAAAGCGTTTGCAAAAGCAACAGGCAGGGATAAAGGAAAGCAGCATGGAAAAAGATGCAGGAGATGGCTGAGGGGCAGGTTGGGACCTGGAGGGCACCTGGGAAGCCTGGCTGATCCGCTCCTCGCCAGCACCTTCCCTGGAGCTCTGCAGAGGTGCAAGACACTCGATTTAATACCCCCCTCTCCCAAACACACCACACAAGCGGGGACAGAGGGATGCTCCACTAACTCCCAGTGAGCCTGTGCCTGGTGGCGAGGGATGTGGAACTGCCCCAGTCCCCTGCCCAGACAGGCAGAAGGCAGTGTCCCCAGCCTCCTCCAGCAGAGGCAGGAAGGCTCTGCGATCCCCGGGGAGGTTAATTAACAAGCATCTGTGTTAAAACAGCCACCTCCGGCCCTGGGGGTGGCCAGCGGAGACACAGCCCCAGCCTCTGGCAGGGGAGCAAAGAGCGTCCCAGCCACCAGCCGAGCTGCTGGCCGCGACCATCTGCCAGCCAGCAGCACCAGGGAGAGGAGCAGCCAAAACCATGGGGGGCAATCTGGCTTTTTTCCTGATGGTTTTTGCTCATCACCAGCCGCTCACGCTGTGGCTGAGACGGTCCCACGGCACCCCAGTGGGCTGGGGGAGAGGGAAGAACAGGCTGCTGGCATGGGGCTCCTGATCTCCCACATGCGGTCCCTAGAGAGATGTGGAAAGCAGAACAGACTTGGAAAAACTGGCCCAAAATATGCCCTGCCCTGAGGGAAGAGCCAAGGGATTGCTCAGTACACTGCCAGACTTACCCCAATCTAGCAAGCAGAACCCCCTTAGCATCAAAGCAGCCATCCTTCAAGCCATGTCACCCCCATGTCCACCCATCCACTTCAGCCATGAGCATCCTCGGTGGCATCCATGGACCAACCCAACCACGGGATGCACAAAGTCAGCAGAAACTCCAGCTGCCATGACTGGGGTGCCACTCACAGAAGTTTTCTTGGGTCACTGTGAACAAGGAGCCCAGTGGCAACAGTAGTGGCCATGGGGGAGAGGCAGGGGGATTGTTTTCTCTTTTCAGCTGTCACTAAAGTCATCAGTGTGGCTGTGTGTGAGTGATTCACACCAGTGTATGAAAAGCCGGTGACTCACGCAATGGATGCGGTGGGTGGGTGCATTGACTCAAGCACGTCGGGGAGGGGGCGCGGGGGGCTGCAGCCTCACACAGCCACGGGGACAGTCCTGTCGGCAGGGGGTCAGCGGCAGCACCGCCTGGGAGATCCCACACACGTGCCCAGATCATCGGTGCCCTCAGCCTCACAGGTGAGCCCAAGTGAGACTCCATCTGCACTTCGGTATCAGTCTGTCCAAAATAGGTGCCAAGATGCAACGGGGATGGGCCACGCTTTCCTTTGGCCTTAGCTTTCCCTGCATGATGGCAGAGGAGGAGGAAACCCCCAGGCACTCAAGGGATGCAAACTCATCCCAAACTACAGCGAACAAACTCCAGGACCACTGAGGAGTGAGGAAACCCAGCCAGACGGGACCAGAGACAAGCTCGATGCCAGGGGACAGCCTGCTGCCACATCCATCACCTCCCAAACCTGCAGCCGTACATCCCGGGGAGCACAGCCCATAGCACTAAGACCCGCCCTGTGGCTGTGCCATGGCCACCCTCCCTGTGCCACGCTGTGCTGCAGAGAGAGCCCCACAAAAGCCAACTGGAGGGACCCCAGTCTCTACTGCCATGCGCCAGCAACGCTGCACACTTGTTTTGGGGAGAGGGAGCTGAAGGGAAACCCTCCAAAAGATGCTCCTGTGTGGATGGCGCTTGGTTTCCAATTACTCAATGGGTGACAGCAATGCCCCGGTCTTGCCAAAGATGCCAGCAGCAGCCGGCGAGGCTGTGAACATGTGCCTCATCTCCCTGACAGCGCCTTCCGTAACGCTGTGCCTCATCTGCCAAACAGCCCTGGCCATGGATCCGGCCCAGCTGAGGGTGTCATCACATCCCACAGCATCCTGAGCCCAGACCTCCCCCTTGGCAGCATGGACCCAGCCTGCCCTCGAGCCAGCACCCAGAGCAGGATGAGATCACCCACCCGGGGGGGATGCAGCCCATGGGGGCCAGCAGGTTCACCCAGGGGACAAGCAGCACTTGTCTGGTCAGGATCACAGCAGGGGGATTACCCCTGGTCCCCCTCCAGTCAAGCACAGAGCCAGCAGGAGCCACAAGCACCAAAACACCAGCTATGCAACGCAAGCACAGCCGGGAGAGCTGCAGGAACAAGGCAAAGAAACCCCAATTTTGGGGACCACTCATTCATCACTGCCATCAGCAACACCCAGGCAGGGACCAAACTCAGGAGCAGCACCCAGACCCACAGAAAGCAAGGAACGTCCAAGGTGCTGGGAGACAACACAAAACACTGGGTGCCCAGGGAAGGCAGGGGAGGCTGCTGGAGGCACCCCCACGCACTCCTGGGGAGGAGAGGAGCCCCTGCACATTTGGGAGGCCTTGGGCTGGTGGAGGAGGACTGGAGGTGATTCAGCCCATGGCTGGACACCACCACAACGCCTCCACCCGAGCAATGGGCTCTCAAAGCCCTCAGATGCTCAAAGCAAGGGAAGAAAAAGGGGCTCATACCCCCCACGCAGCTTCACCCACTCCCATCCATGGCAGGGCAGCCCCCCCGGGCACAGACACACCCCCCCCCCACCCTCCCAGCTCTTTCCGGGGGACAGCGGGACCCCCAGGCGCCCACCCCAGGCCAGCCCCGGAGCCGCAGCCGCGCCGGGGCCCCGACGGCCGCCCCCGGCCCCCCCCAGTTCGGCCGGGCGGGCCACCTTAAGCAGAGAGCCGAGGCTCCCTCCGCTCCGAGGCTACCTTAATAAAAACTTTCCCGGAGCAGAGCCGCTTTCCCGGGCACCGCCGAGGCTCCGCCGTCGAGAAACCCCCGGCAAGGAGCAAAACGGGGGGAGTCGGCGCTTCAAGCCTGGGTTGTCCTGCCAAAGCGCTGCTCCATCCTCCCGGGCGGGGAGGAAACAACCTCCCTAAACCCCCAAGCCCACCTCTCTCCGACGGCTCCTTCCTCCCCGTCCTCCTCTTCCTCCTCCCCCGAGGCGGCGGCGCGGCTGCGGCCGGGCTCCGCGCATCCCCGGCGGGCTGGGGGTGGGATGTCCACCGAGATCCAACGGATGGAGAAGGATGGAGACAGCCCCGGCTGGCGGGGGATGCTGGCTCCCGGCTGGCCCCAACAGGTAGCAGCAAGTGACGGGGTGGGGGGACATGATGTCCCCAGCGTTGGCTACTTTGGGAGAGGGAGTGGGGGCTCGGGGGGTCCCTATCCCTACCAGCAGCCCCCGAGGACACAGCTTACCTGGGAATAGAGTCATGGCTCCTGCGGGAGAGCTGGGCGAGGTCGGGGTATTATTCCAGAGACATTATTTGTAATCGAAAAGGAGAAAAAAAAAGAGCCGGGGGGGAGGGAGGGAGAAAGGGAAGGAGGGGAGGGGAAGAAGGGAGGGAGAGACAAGAGGAGCAGGGAAGGAAGGAATGCGAGAGGGAAGGGGGAGGGGGGGATAAAACGAAATACAAAAAAAAAAAAAAAAAA